>CAUYON010002868.1:0-14463 GCA_963573935.1 Arctocebus calabarensis | reverse complement strand
AGTAGCTGGGACTACAGGCGCCCGCCACAGCGCCCGGCTATTTTTTTGTTTTGCAGTTCGGCCGAGGCCGGGCTTGAACCTGCCACCTTCGGTATATGGGGCCGGCGCCCTACTCGCTGAGCCACAGGAGCCGCCCTATTTTTTTATTTTTGAGACAGAGCCTCAAGCTGTCACCCTGGGAGAGTGCTGTGGCATTACAGCTCACAGCAACCTCCAATTCCTGGGCTCAAGCGAGTCTCCTGCCTCCACCTCCCAAGTAGCTGGGACTATAGACGCCCGCCACAACGCCCGGGCCCAGGCTGGATTCGAACTCGCCAACTCAGGTGTATGTGGCTGGCGCCTTAGCCCGCTGAGCCACAGGCGCCGAGCCACCCTTAAACATTTCATTCTGAGTTGTATGCAAAGAGCTCCTTATGAAGAAGTATACGATAAAGACTGTGCTCTCAAATAACATACATATAGTTGAGAAGTTGAAAGATTATATTAAGTTAACCAACAGTCCAATGTAGTGTCAAATAAGTGGATTAGAGAACAAATGGTATAGAACAAAAATATGATCCAAAGCCCAAAAGAAGAGAGCCATCAGAGATCAGCTTATTGTACTGTGATGTAAGAAAAGCACTATTATTACTAGGTCAGGTTGTTGGGAGGCATACACAGCCAAGGAACACACAGACACAATGTTTTTTCTACAACATGAAAACAATAATATAGATTCTGAGGTTGCCTCCCAATGAAAGATAAATTTGGGTATTAGGTAAACATTTAATCTTATGAGGAAAGGTTTCCTAAAGAAAGGAAGCAAGCAAAGAAAACAGACCAATTAATCTTTCAACAGATGAAGTTTCTTGCCATGTATGATTTTTACTGTGCTTTTTAAAAAGCTCATCAAATCCTCAGATTTCCATCTAAAGAGTAACTTTCATTCACAACTTTCCCAGTAGTTTTTAACATGACAGTAATATTAAAAAGCAACAGTAGAATGATACAAATAGTCTTCCCCAAATCTATTTACTCCCTTTCTTTTGGATCCTAATCCAATAGAGCAGTTCCGATGATAGGCAAAACTAAGCTACCCAAGAGATTTACAGGTTGGGATCTTGGAAAAGCATCAACTTTTTAAGCATTTCTCCATTAGAGAAAGAAGGCCTTACAAATGGTTAGTTTAACAGAACTTTTTCAAACAATTATGGATTTTCTAGAGTACTGTGAAACTCAGTATTATTTGGAAAGAAGGATTAAGTATACAGACATGGCAACATTTTTTTTTAAATGTCTGGCACAGTAAAAGTAGAAACCATGGAAAAACAGAGGCTTATAACCGTGGTTAGTTTAGGAAGTCATTAAGGTTTGTTGGCAGACAGGCATACAGGAGTGGAAGTTCAATTAGAAACATGATTCCCTATTTCCCATCTCCAAAACATTTTTTATATGCTTATGGATTCATTTCCCAGGTTTCTCCAAAACATTCTTTATATGCTTATGGATTCATTTCAAACAGCAAATTAAAATACAGTTATTCAAATAGCTAAATCAAAACCCTGACATAGTAAAGAACTCAAGGATGGGAAATGTGCTTATTCTAAATGCTAGCTTAGCAGAAATTTTTAATAATTTTATTTCCCTACCCTATCCTATCCCTAGTTCATAGTCTGTCTTTTAATCCCCAGAGGACCCTCTATTCGAAACTGAGAATAAACAGAAAATACAGATAAGAGGATAATGTAGGACAAGTTTTAAAGGAGAAATCTTCCTTGTGTTATTATTAACTTTTTATAAAAAAATACTTTCCATAGGGAAAGATATGCACAAATTGCGAGCGTTGTGGGCTTTTCATGGAACAGTTTCAATCTTTAAGACATTGTAAGTGAGAGGCTGAATAACAACTTGCTCGTGGTGACATAAAATCTGAGATCCAGGTCTGGATTGTAGAGGCCTTCGGACATATGTTTTTTTTTTTCCTCTCTGTTACTATGTCATGATCATCTATGAAAGCTTCAACCCAGATTTTTGAATTGTGTTTCTTTTAGGTCTGACCTGGCTAAGCGCTGCTCTAAGACATGGTACCGTTCCTCCCTGAGGCTTCCTCCAAAGAGTTCCCCAACTCCGGGAACCAGAAGGTCAACAGCAGCAACCTAGAAAGAAACAAAAATCATTAGCATTATATTTTCAGGTAATTCCAATGGTAAGCTTCTTGAGCAAGTAGAACTTTTAATATTTTGACAACCAGATGTTTAATTGCCTACCAGAATCTTACTCATTTTATCAATGCTCCTTGTTTCAGTATCAAAAAAGTTTAATATTATCTTTTTTTCTTTTTCTTTTTTTTTTTAGAATCTCACTTTGTCACCCTTGGTAGAGTGCCGTAGCATCACAGCTCACAGCAACCTCCAGCTCTTGGGCTTAGGTGATTCTCTTGCCTCAGCCTCCTAAGTAGCTGGGACTACAAGGTGCCTGCCACAATGCCCAGCTAATTTTTTGTTGCAGTTTGGCTGGGGCCAGGTTCAAAGCCACCACCCTTGGTATATGGGGCAGGCACCTACTCACTGAGCCACAGGCACCATCCTAATATTATCTTTTAAATAAATACTATATATGCTACACAAATTGCAGGTGGGCAGTTTCCTCTCTTTTCTTTCACCATTTGTGGGGTCTACTCAGCAAAAATGTTTTTCCTTCACAAATGTGAGATAAGGTTAATTATAAAAATGTATAAAGTGTTAAAAAGTATGAATTATTAAAAATCACCTATCATCACACAGAAGCAATTACATTTTGGCATATTTTCTCTCAGGTTTTTTTTTTTCTTATACATTTAAAAAGAGCCTGTTAGAGATCAAGTTACATATAAAAATTTATCATACCTAGTGCTATGTAATTAATATTTGTCCTATGTCAGTAAAAATACTTTATACATTTACTGTTTTAATAGATGCATAGTTTATTCCTTAGAATTATTATAATTTAACCAGGCACAGTGGCTCATGCCTGTAATCCTAACATTTTGGGAGGCTGAGGTAGATGGATTGCTTGAGCTCAGGAGTTTGAGACCAACCTAAGCAAGTAAGAGACCCCATCTCTATTAAAAGTAGAAAAACTATTTAGGAATTATGGCTGGTGCCTGTAGTTCCAATTACTTGGGAGGCTGAGGCAAGAGGATCACTTGAGCCCAAGAGTTTGGGTTGCTGTGAGTATGATGCCATGGCACTCGATACCCAGGGCAACAGAATGTGACTCTGTCTCAAAAAAAAAAAAAGAAAAAGGATTATTATGATTTATTTAGCTGCTTTCCTTTTTTTTGTTCAACATTTCAGTGTATGTGTAATTTGGTTTGGTTTCTTTTATAAATAATGTGGCAATGGACAGTTTTATTTAATTTGTAGTATTTTGTTAGGACATATGAAATAAATTCTGATTATCAAAGAAGTATAAACTAAAGGAACAAGATATCACTTTAGAGTTATCAAAATGTCAATGATAAGAAAACCACATAAATAATATATTAATAGATAAGAGAATGAATAAACCAATACTCTTATACACTTGATATAATGTTTCTGGTCAGTAATTTGGCAACGATAATCAAAAGCCTTAAAAATGTGATATGCTTTGACTCAGCAATAACCATTCTAGGAACTGGCCCTAACAAAATAATCAGAGAGGCAAGAAAGATTAACACACAGGATATTTATTACAGCATTACTTACAATGACAAAAAATTCAAATGTACATCAACAGGTAACTATTAGACCGATTTTAGACGTGGATAGAAAAAAGACTGAGATCTACGTGAGATGTTAATTGTGCTGCCACCATAATGAGGAATGTGGATATTTTAAAATTGTTTTCTTTTCTCTTATTTGTATTTTCTTATTTTCTACAGTAAAGATATATTCTACTTTTGTAATAGAAAACAAAAACCTTTTAACAGGAGAAAATGATAGCTTGATATTTTAACTTGTATTTCTTTAATTACTAGTAATATTTAATTTTTGAAAATGTTAATTTGCTATCAGTATTATTTGTCATTTGCCAATACTTTACTTCGAGGGGGTAGGTATTTTTTAAACCCAAGAATTTGTAGGTATAAAACCAAGAAAGATGTTAGAGCAACAAAGGAAAAATTAGGAATCCACAAAACCCATTTTAATGTTTAAATGTCACATTATACTGTAAAGTTTTTTTCTTAAACTTTGCCTCACTTTGCCATTAAGCCAACCCCCTAGTTTTGATTTCAGAACTTCTAATTGAGATATACTTTATAAAGGCCTGGTGCCAATAGCACAGTGGTAAACCCAGCCTGGGACAGCTAAACAACAATGACAACTGCAATAAAAAAATAGCAGGCATCTGTAGTCCCAGCTACTTAGCTACTTGGGGGACTGAGGTAAGAGAATAGCTTAAGTCCAAGAGTTTGAGGTTGCCATGAGCTGTGACACTACGGCACTCTACCCAGGGTGACATAATGAGACTCTGTCTCAAAAAATATATATATATTAATAAAGAATAATTCATGAATGTGCCCCAAATGCTGTATACTTTATTCTCATTATAATGTCATTAAAGAGAAAACATTAGCTATGATTTTTGCCACTAGGCTGAGTGAGAAAGAACAAATTACTAATGGTTTTTATTTTTACTGAATTCCTTGCCACTCAACAAGCTGGTTAGGAGTAAGTGTACAAATTGGTCTTTGTCTTGCTACCACTGCTGCTGATCGCATCTTGGCAGTGTTGAAAAACATTGTCCTAGCAGGTACCAAAAGGTCTCCAGACACTGCCAAATGTTTTCTGGAAAGAAGAAATCATAATCATACTTGGATTGAGAACCACTAGTTTACAATAACGAGTTGGCTTTTTTTATACTTATGAAGGGGATAAAATAACCCTTGCTGAGCTGTTCTGCCTTTTGACCCAATATTTCTTTGTTGTGAGGACCTGAACTGTGCATTGTGGGATATTGGGCAGCATAATTGGCCTGCACCCACCCACTAGAGCAGTGATCTTTAATCAGTGTGCTGTGAGAAGACCTTAGATGTACTGTGAAGTTTTAAAGATCATTAATTATTTCAAAAGAAGTTCAAAGCACAGTAAGCATATTTTTTAACTTTTTTTTTGATCAACATAATTTAAGTTATGTTGTAGAAGTTTACCTATAGGTTCAAGTGTGTCATGAGATAAAAAATTTTGAAAATGCTCCATGATTAAATGATACTACTTCTTTTTCAGCAAGAACCGATTTACCTCTGAAGAAAAACCTACAAAGGCCTTATCTTTTCTTCCTCAATACAATACTCTTCTTTTCTCCTTTACTTCAGGTTTCTTTTTCTTTCAAACATATCACATTCTAATACTCCCTGCTTTTCAAAATTTTATCCTACAATCTACTAATAGCTAGAGATTCTGTACATTTTCTGAGACATTAAAATACAACAGACATAAAATGTGTATATAACAACACATTTTGTATATAAAGAGCTGCACTTTCTTCTGGTATATCAAAAATATTTCATTCTTTGAAGATTACTAGAACAACATCCTTAAATTTCTATACCTTTTTGGTTAGGATGGAAATTCCAGGTAGTATTCTTCTATTTTGTGTCTCCCCCTGGTAATTACTGCGCTAGAAACTACCTGTTATTGCAGGGCTCTAGTAGAAATAAAAGGCACATAAAGATATAATACAAAACATGATGTATAAGTGTACATACAATGCAAAATATGTGGAGAATGACATAAATTTCTTTGAGAAGTAACGAGAAAAACTTGATTGTGTTTGCCAAGTGTTTTGGAGGCAGCTAGGAGTATAAACAGGGTAGAACAAGCAAGTTGGCTAGACTATTTGCTAATAATTACTAATTTGCCTTTATGAGCTGGCAGATCTGTGGTTTATGTAAGGCTAAGACTGGCTTAAAGAGCCAGGGGGAAGTGGGCATAGTAGCTTGTGCCTATAATCTCAGCTACTTGGGAGGCTGAGGTGGGTGTATCTTTTGAGGCCAGGAGTTCAAGGTTATGTGAACTATTATTAGGCCACTGGGCTCCAGCCTGGATGACAGAGTAAAACTGAGAAAAAAAGAAAAAAAGAAAAGCCAGGGGCAAGGGCAAGATAGGAAGAATTAATCCTTACTAGGGGGATTCATGTGGGGAGGGTTCATGGATAAATAAAAAATAGTAGAGATCAGTAGAGATCAGATTTTATCATAGTTAGCCAGAAAGTATGATAGAAAGTAGTAAGTGTGACAGGAAAAATACAAATAAAACACTATGAACAATCATACAGCTCATAGTCAACATCAAAAGTACAGATACTGATTGACAACTATCAGCCCTTCCAGACAATTCGAGTGTGCTTCAAGACTCAGAAAGCTACTTGCAAAGGTAACTTTCTGTCCATTCAGTTGTTGCATGCTAGCCTCTCCTAATAAGCTGGAAATGTTAAGGCACGTCTTAAACAAGTTAGAGCACACAAGCTTTTGGATCTTCCACTAGGAAATCTTGGTATTTTTTAATTAGATGACCAAACACATATTTATTCTTGTTTATAAGTTTCTTCTATGACTATTTCTGAGCAACACAGATGATATGTAAAAGTAATAGGAAAGGAATTCCCAAAGTAATTCAACCTTCTTATATTATTTTTTCCTGGAGCCTTATTAAATCATAGCCCCCAATCAGCTATGAACTTGAAGTTTAAAAAGCCCCTCTCAATCAACAATTATCTACATTTTAGGGCTCAAAGACAAAGGAAAGTAAGACCAGAATATATGCAGCATATCTGTATGTCTACTGGGAGTAATGAATTATATAATGAACAGAAACCAAATTTCTCATTAGGAATTCACTGGTTGCATAGCGAAGTGTCTTATTTCAAAGCTGACCAGACTCAACTTTGAATTAGTACTTTTGTAGCCAAAACCATTGTGTTTCTATGTATCTTTGGGAGGCCAGAAAAAAGGGGAAAGGCTTATAGTCCTGTGTCCTTTCACTCTTCTGCACAGATAACGATGAAGGCTACAGATAATTTCCCTAGATTTAAACAAAACCTATTCCACTTTGGGCTTATCTTTTAAGCCCAGAATGCTCTCTGGCACATCTTTCTCTACTGGATATGAGTTTAGATTCTGCTTAAGTCACACAGCTGCAGTGGCATGCTGTCTAGAAATAGTTCATGTTGGTATTCAAGCTGAACAAACCCTGGTTTCTATTTACGACATTCCCTTCTGACTCTGACTCTTTGATTCCAATCAATGTACTGAAAATAAAACTCAGACCTTGAATTAAGAAAACAAATAGGCTAGATAGGAACAAGGCTTTTTAATAATCTTTTCTATGCTACATTCAAAGAGAAGGAAAAGAAGTTTAATGTCCTCTTCTCTGCTACCTCTCTTCTCACTGAGGTCAGTATTTTAAAATATTGATGAAAAATGCAAAACAAACACCTCCTTAGTCAGTTTCCCACAGTAGCTACTAACAGTGGAACATTACATACTATTATCAAAAGAAAAAGAATGTTCCACAAACCATAGGAAACATTTTTGTGGTTTTGCTATAACTGCTGATAGAGACAATATTTTGCCCCTGAAAACAACTAGGTATGACCAGGAAAGAGGGCCTTCTAGATAAAATAGTGAGAATATGCAGATGAGCGGCAGGCAGCCATGACTGAAATGGATTTCAGCTACAGAATGGCTAGTCCATGTTAATATTATTTCTATTGCCTGAAAGGCAGTATTATATTTTGTTGAGATATTAATGGCTTCAAAGGAATGAAATTCTTACCTTGCCCCAAACATTGTTTCCTTTACTGCAAAGCCAAGACAGAGTTACCATATTTCTTTCTTCCTTAAGGGGCTCTAAATTTCAAGTGAGCAGAAGAAAACAGTTGGGAGCGACACAGAAGTTCATGTATGAGTTCTTCCACATGAGAGAGGAAAGTATTTCTGTAAACAGCACTACTCTTCTTATAATTGTCTCACCTCTGGGAATTGCCTATGACTAACTCCTCCTCTTCCTCATCTTCTATTCCAGTTTATTTCACAGAGCACTGTTTATTCCTTGGACATGTTTTAGTTTCATTTCTTTCTCTCCATTTTTATTGTTGTCATCTTAGTCTAAGATCTCATCTTCACATTTCTAGATTGTAAGAGTTCCTCAACTATTCTAGTTGTCTTAAATCCTCCCTTCCCCCCATCTTAATCTGTATAGCACTTGTCAGGTTAATCTTTTCATCCTGCCATCATCAAAAAAGACACACAATGCCTCTCTACTGGTTACTGGATCAAGCCGCCTAAGCTATCTATAGCACTCCAATCTCTCCGTAATTTGTTCCCATCCTGCCTAGCCATTTTTGTTGCCCAATAATAATTAATCTACTCTAATATTTTTATAGTACAACTTTTTAGTTGTCATTCATTCATTTGATCTCCACAACAAACCTGTGATATACAAGCATAGTACTTCCTTTTAAAGTAAACTTCTTTATTGAAATCTAACATAGGTCTAAAAAGTACACAAATAACAGGTATATAAGTGCTATGAATATTGATAAACACACCACAAATTATCACCCAGATGAAGAAAAAGAAAAAGAGCCCATGCCCAGGGAAATTCACTACACACTCCTTGGTTAAGTATTTACTCTCATTGATTTTAGTGTCCCATTACATAAATATGTTACAATTTATTTATTCTATTGCCATCAGTTTGATCCTCCCCTCACCATCAAGCTATTAGAAATAGTGCTGCCAGGGCAGCGCCTGTGGCTCAGTCAGTAAAGTGCAGGCCCCATATACTGAGGATGGTGGGTTCAAACCCAGCCCTAGCCGGACTGCAACAATAAAAAAAACTAGCTGGGCATTGTGGCGGGTGCCTATGGTCCCAGCTGCTCGGGAGGATGAAGCAGGAGAATCACCTAAGCCCAAGAGCTGGAGGTTGCTGTGCGCTGTGTGACACCACAGCACCCTACTGAGGGCGATAAAGTGAGACTCTGTCTCTACCAAAAAAAGAAAAAGAAAAAAGAAATAGTGCTGCCGTGAATAATCTTGTACATATTGGCAGGTACATATGCATATATTTCAATAAGAGATAGATTGGTGGATCATAGAATATGCATTTATTCAGCTATCATAGATATTGTGTAATGGTTTGCAAAGTGATTGTGCCAATTTATACTCTCTTTGATAATGTATGAGAGTTAAATTTCCTAACATCATCACCAACAACCAGAATCACAGGCATTTTTGCTTTAGTCGTGCTAGTTAGTATGTAGTGGTCTCTTTCTGTGTTTTTTTCCCCCCTGTGGTTTTAGTTTGCATTTCCCAGTCAGCAAATGAGATTGACTATGATCCCCTGTGAGTACCGAGCAAAAAAGATTAAGTGGTAGACAAAGAAGCAAACCCTAAGTCTCCTGGCTAAAAGACCATTGCTTTTTCGGCAGCCCCATATAACACTTTTATGCTGGAAAGATCTGTGTTCTAACAAAGCTGCCAAACAGGACATATTTCTGCCTTTATCTACATCATAGTTCCCGTACTTAATAGTAGCATATGATCTTGTACAGGTAACTATGCTGCTGCACTGAGAAGCTACAGCCTCATTTGTAAGAAAGGGATAAAAGTAACTATCAGCACATGGTATGTACTTGATAGTTGTTATTTCTCTTTGAATGCATCAATATTATACTTGTCACATAGGTACTCAATAATAGATGTCAATTCAGAATGTCAAAAATTTAATCTGGCTGGATGTGGTGGCTCACACCTGCAATCCTAGCACTGTAGGAGGCCGAGATGAGGGTGGGCAGGGTGGGCGTGGGTGTGGGTGTGGGGTAGATATTGCTTGAGGTCAGGAATTCAAGACCAGCCTGAAGAGCAAGACCCAAGTCTCTACTAAAAGCAGAAAAACTACCCAGGCATCATGAAAGGTATCTGTAGTCCCAGCTACTCAGGAGACTGAGGCAAAAGAATAGCTTGAGACCAAGAGTTTGAGGTTGCTGCGAGCTCTGATGTTGCCATGGCATTCTACCCAGGGTGACGTGAGACACTATCTCAAAAAAAACCCCAAACATTCACCTAACAAACGCAATCAGTGTAGCCTAAGTCTTTGAGCCCTCAATGAATTCCAAACAATTAAAAACAATGTTTTTAATCTACTTTGTTACTCCTTTCTTCCATGTTCTTCTGCCTATATTATGCAGATTTCCTCTCTAAGCCTGCAAAGTAATGAATTTCTTTTTTGTTAAGTAAAATGGTATAAATAATTCCTCAACTCTCTAAATTTATCTTTTCTTTCTTTCTTTTTTTTGTAGAGATTGAATCTCACTTCATCGCCCTCGACAGAGTGCCGTGACGTCACGCAGCTCACAGCAACTTCCAGCTCTTGGGCTTAGGCGATTCTCTTGTCAGCCTCCTGAGTAGCTAGGACCACAGGTGCCCACCACAATGCCCAGCTATTTTTTTGTTTTGCAGTTCAGCCGGGGTTGGGTTTGAACCCGCCACCCTTGGTATATGGGGCCAGCGCCCTACTCAATGAGCCACAGGCGCCGCCTCTAAATTTCTTTTCTTTGCTACTCACTCTTCATAATATTGCAGCTTCCTTGAGACTTTTATTCTGCCAAAAGACTTGGGAGCCATCTACATTCATTTTATCTTAACAGCTTTAATTAAACAAATTGTTTAGTTAAGGCAATGGGAAGACTGAAATGGAGAGAAACAATTTGGCAATAAAACCTTAGAAGTCTATAGCACACACATAAAAATGTTTCCTCTCTGTTTCCTACCTCTACAGTTCAAAGTACAAAATACTTCATAATAAAGAATTTGGGATCATTTAGACCAGGGGTCCTCAAACTGTGGCCCGCAGAGGACATTTATCCAGCCCACTGAGTGTTAATTTTGGTGCCACACTCAAAACCAGCAGACTTCTTTTGAAACAGGCAAAAGAGCTAAATATTGATGTCAGTGATGTCAGCTTCCATGTAGGAAGTGGCTGTACTGATCCTGAGACCTTCATGCAGGCAATCTCTGATGCCTGCTGTGTCTTTGACAGGGGAGCTGAGGTTGGTTTCAGCATGTACCTACTTGATATTGGTGGTGGCTTTCCTGAATCTGAGGATGTGAAGCTTAAATCTGAAGAGATCACTGGTATAATCAACCCAGCATTGGACAAGTACTGTCCATCAGACTCTGGAGTGAGAATCATAGCTGAGCCAGGCAGATATTATGTTGCATCAGCCTTCACACTTGCAGTTAATATCATTGCCAAAAAACTTGTATTAAAGGAACAGATAGGCTTTGATGATGAAGATGTATTACAAACATTGAACAAACCTTTATGTATTACATCAGGAATGGAGTATATGGATCATTTAATTGCATCCATTATGATCATGCTCATGTAAAGCCTCTTCCGCAAAAGAGACCTAAACCAGATGAGAAGTATTATTCATCCAGCATATGGGGATCAACATGCGATGGCCTTGAATGGATAGTTGAGTGCTGTGACCTGCCAGGAATGCATGTGGGCATCTTTGAAAATATAGTTGCTTACACTGTAGCTTCTGCTTCTACTTTCAATGGATTCCAGAGGCCGACAATGTACTATGTGATGTCTGGACCGATGTGACAACTTGTGCAGCAAATCCAGAACCACAACTACCTACCCGAAGTAGAAGAGCAGGATGTTGGCACTCAGCCTGTGTCTTGTGCTTGGGAAAGTGGAATGAAACATCACCCAGCAACTTGTGCTTCAGCTAGTATTAATGTGTAGATATCATTCTGTAGCTGTTAACTGCGAGTTTAGCTTGAATTAAGGGATTTGGGGGGACCATTTAATTTAATTATTGCTAGTTTTGAAATGTCTTTGTAAGAGTATGGTTGGCACAGATGCAGCAATATGTAAGATTAGGAGATGGTGGTCACACTTATCTGTGTTCCTATGGAAACTATTTGAATATTTGTTTTATATGTATTTTTATTCACTTTTCAGACATGCTACGAAAGAGCACCCCTCTGCTGCTCAGCAAACACTTGTAGCTTGTACGGTGGCAGAATGGGCTAAAAACTTAGTGTTGTGACCTGTTTTAAGAATAAAGTATCTTGAAATAAAAAAAAGAAAGAAACAGAGGAAATGTGGATACAATTTACCAAATGGAACTGGCCGAACTGCAGAATTGTGACTCTCTGAATGATGCATTCAAGTCAAGCAACCTTCCTAATTTCTATGCATCTCTCCCCTCTGTACATATCCTAATCTCAGGAACCATGTGCTCGAAATGGCAACCAATCTTTGGTAGCACTTATGTCTGTGAACAGACTTTTTCCAGAATGAAACATCTGAAATCTCCAACCAAATTTAGACTAACTGATGCACACTTGCATCACTTGTTACAACTAGCAGTGACAAATATGGAACCGGACATTGACCATCTCATTAGCCAAAAGCAAGCCCATAGTTCCCATTGAAACATTGGTAAGTTTGCTGATTTAACTTTATTTGTTCTTCATTTTAAATATCGTATTTGTTCCCATTTCATTTTTTTACTTCAAAATAAGATATGTGGAGTGTGCATAGGAATTTGTTCATAGTTTTTTTGTTTTTTTTTAAACTATAGTCTGGCCCGCCAGCAGTCTGAGGGACACTGAACTGGCCCCCTGTTTAAAACGTTTGAGGACCCTTGCTCTAGCTTCACTCTCCCAAGTAGCTGGGACTACCATGATGCCCAGCTAATTGTTTCTATTTTTACTAGAGACAGGGTCTGCTCTTGCTCAGGCTGGTCTCAAACTCCTGAGACTAGGAGGATGAGCTGGGACTATCAAGACACCCAGCTAATTGTCTCTATTTTTACTAGAAACGGGGTCTGCGCTTGCTCAGGTGGGTCTCAAACTCCTGAGCTCTAGCAATCCATCTGCCTTGGCCTCACTGAATGCTAGGATTACGAGGGTGAGCCACCACACCTGGCCCCTAAACTAGGTCTGTTAATTGGAGTATTCCAGATTTCATAAGAGCCAAAGGTAATGCTTCTGGCTATTTATGTCCAATATTTTGACTGATTTTTTTCAAAATCATTTTTATTTTTAGATTTTTACATTTTATTTGTCCTGAGAATTGGGGATGACATGAGGTATAAAATTTAAATAAATACCCTAGAGTCATGGCAAGCAAGTGTTTTAAAATGAGTCCCCTCATTTGATTCAATGCATAAAGAAATATTAAAACATGAGATAATCTCAGTTATTAGTTTTTTTAACCACTCTTGTATCAGGAGATCTAGTTAAAGAACATTTAGTCTATTCATTAAACAATAAGGAGTGAGAAAAAATTAAATCTGGAAATAAATCTGTAAAATCAATTTGTAGTGTCAAAAATGGATAGTTTGAGTTTTGGAGGGGCAATTTTCTCCAGAATTTGATGAGACTTACAAACAATGCACTTGGAAATATATATGTATATATATATATTTTTTTTTTCTTGATCATCCTCCATTTGCACATATTTCCATATATTGGGAGATAAGTGCAAGTCAAAAAGTTAAAAGAAAAGGGAACAAGAGAGTCTGCATAGCTTAATATGCAAGTCATCTCATGTTATAGATTTAATAGTTTTTATAAAGATTTTTTTATTCATTGCCTTTTTTTTTTTGAGACAGAATTTCCAGTTGTCATCCTGGGTCGTGTTCTGTGGTGTTATAGCTTAAAGCAACCGCCAACTCTTTGGCTCAAGCAATCCTATTGCCTTAGTTTTTCTATTTTTAGTAGAGATGGGTCTTGCTCCTGCTCAGGCCTGGTTGCTAACTCATGAGTTCAAGAAATCCAGCCATCTTACCTTCCCAGAAGGCTAGGATTACAAGCATCAGCCACCATACCTGGCCTTCATTGGCTTTTAAATATTACCTTTAAAAAAAATCCAGACGGCTCAGTGCCTGTGGCTCAACGGGCTAAGGCACCAGCCACGTACACCTGAGCTGGCAGGTTTGAATCTAGCCCAGGGCCTGCCAAACAAAAATGACATTGCAACCAAAAAATGGCCGGGCGTTGTGGCGGGCGCCTGTAGTCCCAGCTACTTGGGAGGCGGAGGCAGGAGACTCGCTTGAGCCCAGGAATTAGAGGTTGCTGTGAGCTGTGATGCCATAGCACTCTATCCAGGGTGATAGCTTGAGACTCTATCTCAAAAAAAAAGAAAAAAATTCAGACTTTATCTTTTATTTTATTTTATTTTTGAGACAGAGTCTCACTATGTCGCCCTCAATAGAGTGCACAGCTCACTGCAAACTCAAATTCTTTGGCTGAAACGATTGTCTTGCCTCAGCCTCCCAAATAAACAGAAGTTTTTGTGAATTTCTGAAAGTTGGAGTTTACATTTTATGAAGTATATTTAACCATTATTTATTTGGTTTTTCTTAATGTAGACATTTGAGGCTTTTAACTAAATTGGATAATTTCCTTATCAAATTTAATTTTATTTTAGA
>CAUYON010002860.1:0-31834 GCA_963573935.1 Arctocebus calabarensis | reverse complement strand
TTTTTTGACTTTAGTCGCTTTAAATCCACATGTATCTGAAAATAAGATTGCAACTCCTCTTTTCTTCTGAATTCCGTTTGCCTGAAAAATTGTCTTCCAACCCTTAACTCGGAGTTTTAATTTGTCTTTTGAAGCTAAGTGTGTTTCTTGGAGACAGCAAATGGATGGCTTGTGTTTTTTAATCCAGTCAGCCAATCTATGCCTCTTCAGTGGGGAATTCAAGCCATTAACACTTTTTTTTTTTTGAGACAGAGCCTCAAGCTGTCACTTTGAGTAGAATGCCATGGCATCACAGCTCACAGCAACCTCCAAACTCCTGGGCTCAAGTGATTCTCCTGCCTCAGCCTCTCAAGGAGCCCCTGCCATAATGCCTGGCTACTTTTTGGTTGCAGCCGTCATTGTTCATTGGCAAACCCCAGCTGGATTCAAACCTACCAGCTCAGGTATATGTGGCTGGTGCCTTAGCCACTTGAGCCACAGGCACTGAACCGCTGAGAGAATTTTTCTAAGAATTTTTTTTTCTATGATAGTTATATATTTCACTTTTTATACTTTTTGTTTACTTTGTTATAATTAAATCTGTTAATTTAATTATTTTTTTTTTTTTTTTATTTCTAATAGGTTTTGTTTGAAAAAAGAACACCAGGCTCGGCACCTGTGGCTCAATGGGCTAAGGCACCTGCCATGTACACCTGAGCTGACGGGTTCGAATCCAGCCTGGGCCCACCAAACAACAATGACGGCTGCAACAAAAAATGGCTGGGGCGTTGCAGTGGGTGCCTGTAGTCCCAGCTACTTGGGAGGTAGAGGCAGGAGACTAGCTCGAGCACAGGAATTGGAGATTGCTGTGAGCTGTGATGCCACAGCACTCTATCCAGTGTGACAGCTTGGGGCTCTGTCTCAAAAAAAAAAAAAAATAAAAATAAAAGTAAAAAATAAAAAAAGAACACCAATTCTACACGATCTCTTTTTAAAAAAAAAAAAAAGAATACCAATTCTACACAGTCTCTTTCAGAAACTAAAAGAAGAAAAATTTCCTGATTAATTTTATGAAGCTGGTTTTACTCTGATACTGAGAACAGAGTACAAAAACAAACAAAAACCAACTGTAGGCTAATATCTCTCCTGAATATAGATGAAAAATCCCTTAACAAGATACAAGCAAACAGGTTTCAGAGTCACCTTATAATTCTAAATTATACACTACAACCAAGTGGGATTTATTCAAGGGTTGCAAAATACTTGAAAATTCTTCCTTGTAGAACCTTAAAATTTTTTAAAACTTTGTTTAATTATGTTTCTGATATTTAGTCCTACCAAGAAATTTATATCTGATTCATCACTTTTTATTGCTGAATAGTATTCCTTTGAATACAATACAATATATTTTTCTGTTAATAGATGTTGAAGTTGTGTCTAATTTTTCAATATTACAAATAGCTTAACAATCATCCTTGTATATTTCTTCATATGTGTAGGTGAAGAATTTTATCCATATATATTATCTACATATATGTATTTCTTCTTATGAGTAAGAGTTTGTATACTGAGAAAATTTCATATACCTAGAAGTAGAATTATTGGATTATAGTATATGTATATCTTACATTTGATAGATATTTTTAAATTACTCCCCAAAATAACTGAAATAATATGTATTTCCATGAGCAGTGTATAAATTCAATCTGTTTGTTAGTCTTTGACAAATCTTGGTATTGTAAGGCCTTTTACATGTTGCCAATCTCGTGGTTTGGTTACAAAATAATATTAATTAATATTAATTAATTAACCAATCAATTAATTAATAGTATTAATAATACTAATAATCAATTAATTAATACTATTAATAATATTAATTAATTAACACATTGTATTAATGTGTGTTTTGCTGATTAATAGTGACACTGAATATCTTATTATATGTTTATGGGCCATTCAGCCATTTTCTGATTACTTACTGATTTGAGAAAACTTCTATGGATTCTAGAAATTCTTCCTTAGAAAATACTGTGTTATTATATCTCCTCTTTTTTAGTGTATCTCCATAAGGCTTGCTTTTATTAAAATTTGAATGTATTAATACATTCTGTTATAGATGTGATCTTAAAGACTTGTTTAAGAAATTTTTTCTTATTCTGATGTCTTCTAAAAATTTTACATTTCAAATATAGAATTTTAAAGTGCTGACAATAGTTTTTGGATGTGTTATGAGGTGGATACATAATTTTTTCTTCCATAAAGTCAATTATTAATTTGGTCACATGCTACATTTCTGCACATGTGTTAGTCTTTCCATACTTTTGATTTTGCTCATTTGATTATCTGCCCTTGTACCAATAAGTAATATATGCTGTTTTCTTTTTTATGTAACTAGTTAATGAAGTCTGTTTTAGTATTCTTTTATTATAGGTCTTCATATCTGGAAAAGAAAATTGCATCTGTGTATTGTCTACAAAATTGTTATGTGAATTCTTGGTACTTTATTCTCTCATATGAGTTTTAGATTTGTTTAGTTTCACATAAAATCTGGTGGCACTTTCATTTGAATCACCTTAAATTTCTAGGTTAGTTAAGGGGAAATGAACTAAATTACAATATTTATTCCCCTCATTTGGTAAACTTAGTGCATCCTGACACATAGTCAGATATTTTTTTTTGTCTTTCAACAATGGTTATAGTTTTCTCAACATAAATCTTTCTGATCTTTTTCTAGGTCCCTTTTGATTATTGTTGGTATTACCCTTTCTAATTAGGTTCCACTTATTTACTGGAAAGTTATTAACTTTTTTAGTTTTTAAAAATTTCTGAATACTGAAGTGTTTTATTTACATACTTTGTTTTTGTACAGATTGAGTCAAAGTTTAAAGGTTGGTCTTGTAGCAAAGAGACTCATTGTCCACTGTTATTAATTAAAACTTATTGATTAACTTCTTTTTATTTTTCCATAAATCCAGCCATAATTGCATGAAAACAAATTTTGTCTCTTTCATTCTGATTCTTACACATTTACCTTGCAGAGACTTAGTACAACATTGAATTGTACTGGGACTGAACAGTCATAATTATCTTTCTCTTGATAGACAGTATAGCTTCTAAAATTTCACCATTTACTATGATATTTACCGTAGGTTTTTTGCTTAATATGCTCTATAAGTTTATAGCAACATCCTTCTATTCCTCGTTTATTAAGATTTTTTTGGGGGGGGCTGGGCTGGGTTTGAACCCACCACCTCCAGTATATGGGGCTGGTATCCTACTCCTTTGAGCCACAGGTGCCTCCCTTAAGATTTTATTTTTAAAACCACAATTGAGTATCTATAATGTTAAATGCTTTTTCTTTTTTTCTTTTGTAGTTTTTGGCAGAGGCTGGGTTGGAACCAAAACCTCTGGTACATGGGGCAGTGCCCTACTCCTTTGAGCCACAGGCGCCACCTGTCAAATGCTTTTTCTTTATCTTATGAAATGATAACATGATTTTTCTCCCTCAGTTTTGTTACTGTAGGTATTTACTTCGATAAATCTTCTAACAGTTAACCATTCTTCTAACCATTCTTTTATGCTAGCATTAAACTTTTTCAGCTTGTGTATTTTGTTTTATTTCATTTTAAATATACTGTTAAAAATGAGAGTGTTTTAAACTTGATATTATATGCATTTGAGGTATTCTACAAGAGATATAATTATTTTCTCAACTTAGAACTTCACTTTTTGATTGGTATAATTAGATAAAATTATGAAATTTTCACTATTACATTAGTAAGTGGAATGCAAAGCAGTGTTTAAAAAATCAATGTAATTTAATAAAAGCATATGTATTAATTTTGGTTTAGATTAATTTGTTCCTTAGTGCTAATACTTGGCTTTCAAATTATTCATTTAGACTCTCATTTATCTAAGACATTACAGTAAGCACACATATATCTGAGATATTTTATGAAATAATTAAATGTGATTTATTATTATTTTGCCATCTATCTTATCTCCTGAAATAACATATAAATAATCAGAATCTCTAGCTCAAATTAAAGTTTAAAATAATGATTTTTTTTTTTTATTGTTGGGGATTCATTGAGGGTACATGAAACCAGGTTACACCGATTGCATTTGTTAGGTAAAGTTCCTCTACAATTGTGTCTTTCCACCCCAAAGGTGTGTCGCACACCAAGACCCCATCTTCTGATAAAATGTTGAGTGACCTCTTTCTTGGGAAGGGTAGACTTTCTTCCCATGTTTTTCTCAAATGACACTGAGGTTTTCCTTGACTCCTTGAAAACTAAAAACAAAGAGTTTCCCAGAGTTTATCAAATTATATTGACTTAATGCAAATCCCTATTATTAAAACTCTAGATAAGAAGTGTATAAATTTACACCACAGGAAGTTTTCTTCAGGAATTCTGCAGAGTTTCCACATTCTTTCCATTAAGTTGAATAAAACATTACTTAAAATAAAATAAGATCATCACATAAAATCTCTAGGTAGAGAATAACAGATATCCTATTTTACTTTTATTTTAAATCAGGAGTTATTTAAATTATTTTAAAGCCATTTTTTTTTCACTAGTAGTATGATCCACTTGTCTATGACTAGAACAATTACTGGTTTAAACTTTCATTCTTGCTGAGTTAGATTCCTAGGGATGGTATGTTTAATCAATACATGAGTAAGAACTACTGAATTTGGTTCTAGAAATAGAAACTATAAATACATTAAAATAATTTTTGCACCCTGGAAAAAATGCATCATAATATAGTTATCTATATTCTGATTTTTATTGGGCTTTGGTGACAATTATGAATTTTGTTTTTCTTTTTTTTTTTTTGCTTTTTTTCTTTGATAGAATCTCACTTTGTCATCCTTAGTAGAGTGCTGTGGCATCACAGCTCACAGCAACCTCAAACTCTTGGGCTCAAGCAATCCTCTTGCCTCAGCCTGCTGAATACCTGGGACTACATGTGCCCACCATAATGCCTGGCTTGTTTTAGAGGTGGGTCTTGCTCTTACTCAGGCTGGTCTCAAACTCATAAGTTTAGGCAACCCACCCACCTTGGCCTCCTGGAATGCTAGGATTACAGGTGTAAGCCACCACTCCCAGCCCTGCTTTTTTTTTTGAGACAGAGTCTCATTTTGTCACCCTCGATAGAGTGCCATGGCATTATAGTTTGCAGCAACCTCAAACTTTGGCTCAAGCGATCCTCATGCTTCAGCCTCCAGAGTAGCTACAGGTGCCCACCACCATGCCCCCAGCTAGTTTTTCTATTTTTAGTAGAGATGGATCTTGCTCTTGGTCAGGCTAGTGTGGAACTCCTGAGCTCAAACATTCCACCCACCTTGGTCTCCCGGAGTGCTGAGATTGTAGGCATGAGCCATTGTGCCTGGCCCACAAGTGTGAATTTTGAATTGACAATCTCCCATTTATTTTCTGTGATGTCTCTTAGTCCAAATTTTTATTAGATATTTCTTAATATTATATTAATATATTAGAAATGATTCTTACTCAAGATCATAACAATTTTAAGAAATACTAAGAATGAATTAAGCACATTCCATGCATTTCAATATGAAGACTGTGTAGAGAATAGTCTAGATACTTACAAATAAATGTGAAGCAGACTAAAATTCCCAGCTTTGTAAATTAAGAATGTCTAACTTGATGTCTTGTATAATATCTGTCCAATTTCATACTGCTGATGCTTGAGACAAGATCAAATTTATCTTTAACCTTTTAAAAGAGAAAGGAACAGGATCAACACTTCAGAAGTCCAGAATAGGGCTGTTCAATAGAATTGGACAGGTATGTTCTGTATCCGTGCTGCACAATGCAATAGACTGAAACAAAATGAGGATTTTGGACACTAGAAATATGGCAAGCATAATAGAGGACTACATTTTAAACTAAATAAATGGTAAGTAATTGAATCATAAGTATAAGTATCCACATATGGCTAGTGGCTACCATATTAGACACCGCAGGTCTAGAATCTTAGGTTTTCTAAGTTTTCATTAAAGCCTCTTGCTTCTATGAAATGGGTATATCAAAGTTGAAGTTCATGTATAAATTAGGATTTATAAATGAGGATTTAAAAATGAGGATTTTGGACACTAGAAATGTGGCGAGTGTAATAGAGGACTAAATTTTAAACTAAATAAATGTTAAGTAATTGAATCTTAAGTATAAGTATCTACATATGGCTAGTGGCTACCATATTAGACACTGCAGGTCTAGAATCTTAGGTTTTCTAAGTTTTCATTAAAGCCTCTTGCTTCCGTGAAATGGGTATGCCAAAGTTGAAAAAATTATTAAAACCTATTTGATTAATTTTTAACATATATAAATAAACTTAACCTTCTAAATAGCTTTTGTAGACCCAAACTATAAAGATTCTTGGCAGAGCAAAAATAAAGATTTTTATTTTACATAGACCTGATAAAGAGCTGGGGTGTTTGACCAATGTATTTCTATAAGTTTCCATGGCAATAGAATTTTAATTATTGTGGCATTTGATAGTAATTAATATAATGAAATGAAAACAGAATATCCATTCCTTATTTTCTGATAATGTGAAAAATCTAGGTTTGCTTTTAGTAACTTTAAGTAGAATTTTTTACAAGGCTTAGATATGATAGAACTCAGAAGACCAGAGAAATAACTTAATGTGTGAAACATATTAATTTATTTTTAATTTGGACCCTTCACTGAGGTTCATATTTTCAAGAGAAATTAAACTGTCCTGTAAAATTACATAGCTATGTATTATAGTAACATTTCAAGAGCTAAAAATAATAAGAAACCACATTTTTACAATGCAAATGACTAACATTGTAAAATCTTTTGTCTAAATCTCTTTATTGCTTAGTATTTAAGTTATAAATTAAAAATTGATGAAAAATTATTACATATGCTCTATCTGAGGAATTCGGAGACCAAAAGCGATTTTCTTAATCTTAAACTCAAAAGGTAGATTCTACATTTTGATTTTTCAAAAAATATTTCTATAAATCATTTTATTCTAAAATAAGAAATTACATAGAATTTATAACACAATTCAGTATGCTTAACAGTTTTTGGTAACTAAACTGCAGGCATTGAGAATTGTATAGACTTTCCCTAGTACATTTTAATATTCTTAATGTATATATGAATTTCCATATATATGCACACATAATTACATAGAAGTTTATAATTAAAACCAATATAGAATCCCTTTATTAATACTGCTTTACTATCATCATTAGTCATTTCATGCATGTACAGATTCAGACATATGAAGGTAGAAAATTATTTTGGAATGCCAAAACATAACTTTGGAAATTAAAAATATTATTCAGAGAAATATGAAACAAAACATGTCAAAGATTTTTAAACCTATTAAAAAGTTTGATAAAGCTGATTAAGAGAACTTTATGAATAGTAATTTATATCCTCAACCTGGAAAAGATGCTAAAATAAGTTGATTAAGTTAGAGAAAAAATTGATCAAAGTCCAATTGTCGAGTAAAATATAATCTTTGGGGTTAGAAGAATCAACATTCTTTCTTTTTTTTTAATTGTTGGGGATTCATTGAGGGTACAAGAAAACCATGTTACACTGATTATATTTGTTGGGTAAAGTCCCTCTTACAATCGTGTTTTGCCCCCAAAAGGTGTTGCACACACCAAGACCTCATCCTCTTTGCTCCTTCCCTCACTCTGCTCTTCCTTTACCCACCCCTCCCTCATTCTTTCTCTCTCTGCTCTCCCCTTCCCTCACCCCCATCATGTCATTAATTGTCCTCATATCAAAATAGAGTACATGGGATACATGCTTCTGCATTCTAGTGATGCTTTACTAAAAATAATGTGTTCCACTTCCATCCAGGTTAATACAAAGGCTGTAAAGTCTCCATTTTTTTCTTAATGGCTGAATAGTATTCCATAGTGTACATATACCATAGCTTGTTAATCCATTCCTGGATTGGTGGGCATTTAGGTTGTTTCCACATTTTGACGATTGTAAATTGAGCTGCAATAAACAGCCTAGTGCAAGTGTCCTTATGATAAAAGGATTTTTTTCCTTCTGGGTAGATGCCCAGTAATGGGATTGCAGGATTAAATGGGAGTTCTAGCTTGAGTTCTTTAAGAGTTCTCCATACTTCCTTCTAAAACGGTTGTATCAGTTTGCAGTCCCACCAGCAGTGTAAAAGTGTTCCCTTCTCTCCACAACCACGCCAGCATCTGCAGTTTTGAGATTTTGTGATGTGGGCCATTCTCACTGGAGTTAGATGATGGAAATGCTTTACCAAGACCAGAAAGCATCAGACTCACTGCTCCCAAGGAGCCCTGGGCAGGGAGGGACAGCGTCATATGCAGCGGTAGATGCAATGCTGAAAACTCGGGGCAGAAGCCCTCTTTGGGGAGGTGTCTTTAATCCTTGTCATACTCCCTTGGGAATACGGTATCATGGGAAGAACACAACCCAGGAATCAACCCTGGCTCTGTTTTTCCTGGCCGCGAACCCTCCCCTGCAAATCCTCCTTCCCATGGCTTCAGCTTCCAGAACATGCTGGTGGAAAGTCACATCTCATTCTTGTGCTTTGTGCTTCGGGCTCAATATCTGTGGTTTCCCGAGCCTCCTGGAAACGTCCCAGGACATGTCCACCCCTCTCAAACTCTCACCCACCAGCAACCAAGACAGGAGTCCTCAGCTCCTTGCACCTCCCAGCCACATATCCAACCAGTCACCGCGTCCATCAATTACCTTGATACAATGTTTAACCTTCATTCTCCCCACCTACCAGCATGTCTCACCAGGACTGCAAGGTGGCCTCAGGAGCCTTCTTCACTCATCCTCTGCCCCAGCTGGCCCTACGTGCCTCCTTCCCCTGGGAAGGGAGGTCCAGGTAAAGGAGCAAACAGAAAGAAAGCGATTGATCTGTGTTTCCAAAGGCACACTATTTCCTGCTCTGGGCCCTCTATGCCTTCACCTGCCAAGTGAAAAGAAATTGGATAGAATAAAGTCTTCTTACTGCTCCAAGAGTCTGTGATTCATATAAGAAACCTGCAGAAGAGATTAAAAAGCTGACCACAAGCCTTGGGCAGCCTCATCATATCTGAAAGAGGAAAATCACTAACTTCTCCTCAGTGCAAATTAATGTCATTGATCTCTTCAATCTGGCCTGCTCAGGAGGTGATCGATGTAGAGGGTAAGAGAGTTCTGGAAATAAAAGACAGGAAGGATGCCTTTAGGAACAGCTGATCTTTCAGAGACAAGGTCAGGGAGCAGCCAGAGGCCTCTGCATACATCCAACTGTGGGTCTCCTCAGCACTTGTGGAGTGGGAGGGTGGAGTCAGCAACCATCTGACATGAGGGAGCAGAAATCAGGGAGGCTGCGGGGCTGGCTCTGCTGTGTGACTCAGGGTAAGTGACTCTCCCTCTCTGGGCCTGCTCCCCTTCCTAGAGGACTGATCTCTAGGCTGACACTAAGTTGTCTAAAAGAAGGTAGGTGAGCCTTACAGGATCCTAGGGTCTATTCTGGGCCCATGAAAAGCTAGAGCTGTTTCTGTTTCTAACAAAACCTTTGTTTGAATCAGAGGATTTAACAAATTTTTTAAAAACGGGATAAAGGCGACATGGTGGTTAATTTTACATGTCAACTTGGCTGGGCTATTCTGTCCAGTGATTTGGTCAAATATTATTCTGGATATTTCTAGGAAACTGTGTTTTCAGATGATATTAACATTTAAATCAGTGGACTTTGAATAACGCAGATTATCCTCCATAACACTGGTGGGCCTCATCCAATCAGTTGCAGGTTTGAATAGAACAAAAATTGACCTCCCTGAGCAAGAAGGAATTCTGCCAGCAGACTGCCTTTGGACCTGAACTGTGCAACTGCTCTGGGTTTCCAGCCTGCCAGTCTACCCCATCAGATTTTGGACTCATCAAGCCTCCACAATTATACCCTCTCTCTCTCTTTCATACTCTCTCATATATATGAGATCTGACAATTAAGTTTTCACAAACTCATCCTGGGAAAAGTGCTACAAACCTCATTGCTGAATACCACTATAGTCAAAATACTCCCCTTTGGAAGCTATGCACTAATGCCAGTGCCTAAACCACCCTTCAAAGCAATTTTAGAGCTCTTTTCTGAAATGACTATTAAAGCTGTAGTGGTATGGCACACAAAAACATGCAACAATAATGAACACCACACAGTGATACACCACCACACATCAACATAAAGACAGCCATGAGGCACTGATATACTGAGGTTATGAAACCTTACTGAGTTGTTTGTACAGTGCTGTCAACATAACCCTACAGTTGCAAGTTCATGAACTTAATTGTCAGGACTTGTAGGAGAACAGCTCTGATGGCCATTCCAGAAAAAGGGTTCCAAAATTGCTTTGAAAGATGGACTAAACACTGGCATTGGTACATAACTTCCCAAGGGGAATACTTAAAAGGTGACCATAGTGATATTTGGCAATGAGACATATAGCACTTGTTTCTAGCAAGAATTCACAAACTTAATTGTCAGATCTCATACAGGAGAGGTGGAGAGCCCTCACTAACATAGGAGCTATCCCTACCATCCTCAGGACGGGACACTGGGTAGGCCTTAGAGTTCAGTGGAACTGTAAAAGCATCACTGGTGGTGCCAAGGGTATGGAAAGATTCTGAGCCCAGCCTTACCTTTCTCACAACCTCCAGGCTGCTCTCTGCAGGAAATGGGAGGTGGCAAAAAAACTCCCTATAGTATCCAGGAGAGATTCTATACCAAAGGAGCATCCTTCCCACAGGTGAGAGTCACAGGTAACCACTGGAGTGAGGGTATAGCCAGCAGTCCAGAGCACCTACTTTGATAATATTTAACAATGACTATGTCAGGCAATGTTTGTTTGATTGCTTTCCTTATACTATATGATTTCATTGATTTAATCATGAAACCCAGGGAGTAGGTACTATGCAGATCCACATTTCACAGATGAGGAGCCTGAGGCACTCTGAGACATTCAGCATACACACTGCTAGTCCATCTGCTGTGTCAGTGAGTTCTACACGTGACTTCACTTGCTAGTGACAACCCTGTGAGCTAGACGGCACTATCTATGTTGTTTAAGTGAGGAAAGGCCCAGAGAGGGTAAATATTTTCAGAAGGTCACACAGCTAATAGTGGCAGAGTCAAGATTCAATTCCAAGTCCTTCTGACCACATCCTAAGCTCTTTCTAGCCAGCTGTGCTGCTTCCCACCCCACCCATATTATTGCATAAGGGAAGAGTTGGTATGAAGACTCAGCTATGCCTGCTATTTGCAAGCCTACTGACCCTCCATGAAAGGGTTTCATGAAAATTGTTACCATTCATCACCCTCATCTCAATGATAGCAATACCTGCAGGTTCAAGCTGCCGAAGACTTGTGCAGACTTGTGCAGACTTGTGTCATTTGATTCCATGGTAATTCAGGGCAATACATAACGTCCTTCATCCCACTGAGGCTGGTTGAGGTCAAAGATGAAGGATGAGGCTGGGTGCGGTGGCTCATGCTATAATCCCAGAACTCTGGGAGGCTAGAGTGAGTGGATTTCTTGAGCTGAGTACAAGACCTAGCCCGGTATTGTGGCAGGCACCTGTAGTCCTAACTACTCGGGAGGCCAAGGCCAGAGGATTGCTTGAGCCCAACAGTTTGAGGTTGCTGTGAGCTATGATGTGCTACAGCACTCTACTCTGAGTGACAGAGTGAGACTCTGCCTAAAAAAAAAAAAAAAAAAAAAAGAATGGATTTAAGCTAACATTATTGGGTACCTCCCATATTTCAGGGGTAGTACCTGAGGTTATCACTTAATTCTCACCATAATCTCGCTGCTAATTTAATTTTCTCCACAATCCTGTGGGATGACATTACTGTCCCCTTACAGATAAGGAAACTAAGCACACAGACTATCCAGTGCCAGGTAAGAGCACATTTCCCAGAGGGTTATTAAATTCTTTGCACTGTCCCATTCTCTGTCACTCCTGAGACCACCTGGCCACTTCACCCTCTCCTCTAGTACTCCTAAAGCTCCCTTCCAAGTTCCAATCCGTAGGACCAGTTATCGCAATTCATCTTGAGAAGAAAACATCAAAAATGAATCAATCCTCAGGGATAGCAGAGAGCCGTCCAGCCCTTCCCAGCGGCTTTGCACGGAGGAATCGCTTTCATCCCGACCAGCCTGGATCTTGGCATCAGAGTTCAGGGGATGGTGCCACCTGGAACTGGAAAGCACCTCCCCGGCCACTGCTCCCCACTTTCACCCCCTCCTTTCCCACCCACAGGTCAGCCATCACCCCTCCCTCTCCCTTCCTCACAAATCCAATACAGTACCATCTCTGGGTGGGCCTACCTGTCAAACTCCTCCAGAAAACTCAGCCTTTGCCCTGGGACTAGCGTCCAGGGTTATGCCCATCACCTGCCCCAGACCATCCCACACTGTGCATGCCCTTGCAGGCACCTGCTCCTCTGCATTCCCCCCTGCCTGACCATTCACCTTGAAATTCAGTGTCGCTCTCTCCTACTAAACTGAAGCCCTCATTAGAGCAGGAACCATATCTGTCTTATTTACCATCATACTCCCCAAGGCCTAGCACAGTGCCTGGGACATGGGAAGGGCTCAGTAGACATTTGCTGGGTGGATGGATGGACAGACAAGGAGCTGATTGAATGAGCCCTCGGTATTATGGCACAGTGTCCTAATGGCTTGTTATTTTTGCCCTCTGCTTCTTTAGCTCCTCCCCCAGAAAGCCCCCCCAGGTCCCCTGAAGATTGAGGCACAGGACTGGCTTTGTGGTTTGACTTGCTCTGTACCACAGGCCAGGCTCAGCCAACCATCAACTCCAGAGTGCCCTCAGGCCCAGCCCTTTGCCTCCTCCCCTCTGTCTCATGGGGAGAAACAGTTCGGTGTATCCACCTTTCATGAAGTCACCTCTCCCAGCACGACCCCTTCCTCAGCACTGAGCCATGACTCACACCCACATCTGCTTGGGCCTACCCAGATCCCCATTCTGGAGCCACACTGGGGTCTACTAAACCCTCCTCCCTCAGATCTGACCCTCCTTGAGGCAGGCACGGGCTGTAATCGAAGGAATGAAGCATGTGGCTGAAGACTTGCCGGTCAGTGCCCTTGATCCATCACTCCCTAATGGGCTGCTTCCCCAGAGTGGCTGTAATAAAAATGCATCTTCTTGTTATTCCCCAACAATGTGAATGATCTCTGTTCTCTGCTACAGAGTCCAACGCCAATTGATTCAGACTTTAGACACACATAAGAAGCTAATGTTCATGTTCATGGAAAGATGAAAGTGATGAGATCGTTATTGGTGTTCTAGAGCCTGAACTCTGGGCCTGTGTAACTAGCCCACAGCTGCCGTGGTCACAGACTCTCCTGAAGACTAGCCCCCTACAGCTCTTAGTCTTGGGCTAAGGCCAGGATCCTACGTTCTGTTTTCTGACAAAGATATAGGTGAGGTCACAGGCAACAGAGCTCTGCAACTCTTAAACAACAGAAAAAATTCTGCAATTTTCCTCCTGGGAAAATAGAACCCATAAGAACACCTACAGTTACTTCTCAGAACAGCCTCAGTTATCTCAGCGAACTGGAAGTCTCTGGGGTCAACATTATTAAAAAGTATGAGCTGCAAGCTTTTGGCAAATACTGCTCACAAGGCCCTCTCCAGGGGAATAGCTGGGGGAGGAAAGGAACATCAACATTTTAGGTTTTGTGTACTTTTGAATTCTTCTAATTTTTACAATAAGTGTTTTGTTTTTATAATTAAAAAACAACAAAAAAATATTCCTCCAATCTTCTTTCTCCTTTAGGCATAGAATCAAAGAAGAACAGCATCTTCAAGGAGCTATAGGACCAACCCTTGGAGATAATCTAGCCCAGCCCCCTTTCAAAAGAGGAACCTGGTCTCACAGAGGGGAGGGGTTTGGCCAAGGCCAATTCAGCTCAAGATCACACCACAGGTACCAGGGCTTGGAATCCACATCCCAGGCACTCATTTATGGAACTAATTGTTCCATAGTGAATCCAAGTGGAACATGGGCTGCTACAGAAAAGTGTGGCTTAAAATTTCCCCAAGGAAAAGAGAAAAGGCAATGGGGGATGTGATTAAAAAAAAAAAAAAAACCTGAATGTGAGGGCTACGTGCAGTGGCTCATGCCCATAATCCTAGTGTTTAGGAAACTGAGATGGGATGATCATTTGAGGCCAGGGGTTTGAGGTCAGCCTGAACAACATAACATCTCTACAAAAGATGAAACAATTGGCCTAGCATGGTGTTATGCACCTGCACTCCCAGCTCCTTGGGAAGCTGACGAAGGAGGGTCACTTGAGCCTGGGACTTCTAGGCTGCAGTGAGCTATGATGATACCACTTCACTCCAGCCTAGGTGACAGAGTGAGACCCTGCCTTTAACAGAACAAATGAACAAACAAACAAAAAACTGAGTTTGACCCTTCTGGAGGTGCGTTTGTTAAAGTTCAAGAATTGAGTTAAGACAATCCCAGAGAAACTGCTGAGACAACTAAATAGAGCAAGGGAGACCCCCAGGGCTAAAGAGCAATATCTAGCTGTCTTTATGTCTCACAATATTTCTGTATTCTTTTATCTGTGTTTCAGGAGAGAAAGAAAGGAAGCAATTGAGTGAAAGAAATACTACCACATGAAAGGTGGGTCAGAGGTGGGGCGAGGGCCATTATGACCGGGGCAGGTCAGGCAATTTCATGGTTTTTCTTTTCCTTTAACCTCAAGTTGCAAGGAGGTGGGAGAACAAGGAAAGAAAGGGGCCCCTGAAGGCCCTTTGGAAGCCGTGCACAGGGCACGTGGCGGTCAGAGGGCTGGAGGCTGATCCGCCCCTACAAGCTAGAGTGAAGGGTTGGGGAGGGGAGCTGTCTTTGTTTCCCTATTGTTTGCTGGTATTGAATGCTGGCTCCCTAAAATATAATCAAAGCAAACCATTAGAAAAGAAAATACTGAATTTATTGAGAGGGAAATTGCTACTTTGACAGAGTCTTAGTAGTATCGAGGAGGGAGTCAAAGTCAAGATACTCACTAGGATTTGGAAGTCTGGTGTAAGATGATCGTTCAGCTGGGAGGGCTCTGGGACAGTTTCTCTAGGATTTTCCCGGGTTTTCTCTTGTGGCCCAAGATGGCAGCTGCAGCTGGAAGCAGCACTTACTCACACAAATGCACCTAAATACAGAAGGAGCGAGGATTTGGAGTCATTTTATGAATGCAGAAATTATTCCCGGAAGCTTTCAGAGGCCTCCATGTACGTCTCATTGGCTAGGGGGTTGCCATGTCTCTAGACGAAAGGAATTAGTTTATTTGGCCTAGAGGAGTCACCATGGCTGCAAGAGTGCCCATGAGATGCTTAGACAGCCAGTATTGGAACAAAACTGGGATACTGCAGGCAAATTAATACAGTCCACCATAGCAAGAATTTCTGGCTAGATTAACTCCTGAGGCCGATTCCAACTCTTTGATTCTACTTCTAAGTTTCTTTCTACTTTCAGAATCCTAATTTTTATAAGTAGGCACTCTTTTTTTAAAAAATTGCTTTTTTTGAGTTACTTTATGGCCCAGTTTTCCTCTCCCACTCCCTGCCTTTAAGGCTACAATTAGCCCCTGGTGACATGTTTGGCATGAGAGCACTGTGAACACAGTCCTGATGAGCTGGGTACAGGCCCAGACGGTAAGGGCAGGAAGCTAATTGCAGTTTTACTCTATCCTCCAACTTCCCTGCAAAAATAGAAGTAAATAAGAGGAGACTGCAAAGCAAAGTACAAGCTGAACAATACAGTGCTGGTTGCAGAGAATATGCCTTGCTGGATCCTTCTGTGGACCGAACCGTCTTTAACGGCCCTAAGATTGGCATACACTTCATGGGCTGGTCTCTGCAGTCACCTGCAATAACCAGGATTATCTTAAACTAACCCAAGCTGGCAACCCAAAGCCAAACATGCCTGAGCACCCAAGCCTTTGAATGCCAAGACTTAGAAAAAGGGATGGTGAGGCCCTTGGCTTTCACTGTGCCAGACAAAGTCCTGCCTCCCAGTGAGACCCACAGGACAAAGATCATCCCAAAATTGGAAAGGCCAGGTCAGATTCCAGGCAAGGAAAAATTAAAAGTCAATGTCCACCAAGGGGTTTCATGGACTCTGGCTTGCCCTACCCAGTCACTGCCCTGTACCTTTTGCCTACCACTACGATAGGGTATAGAAATAGATGGAGAAAAATAGACTTGTTATAAGGAATTAAAGCACAAGGCTGATAAGGTACAATGGCTGATACCTATAATCCCAGCACTGCTCCCTGCATTCTCATGAGCAGAAATTCATGCACATGAAGCAATGGCAACTAGTTCTTGCCATGAGGCAAGCAGGAGAAGAGGAAGGCAGAACTCTCAGCCTGCCGTAATTTCTCACCAGTGACATAGAGAGGAAGAATGGGGCATTTGAGCCACTGAACACGACCAATGCGGAAGCAGAAGACCAGAGTTGCAGGCTGCTGTGGGGAGTGAGGACTGGCATCAGATGAATAGCTCTTCTTGGCAATGGCATGCAGCCATAGGACAATGGTCAGAGGGGTCCCATTCTAATCCTAGTCACTGAAGCCTCGAGGGTTGCAACAGAGGTGACAGAGACTGGAAATGGGGGGAGCCAAGGCATACACATCATCTCACATGAAAAATCCAGGCTGCATGGGCGCCTTGGGGGCCAGATAACATCCTACTGAATCACTACTGATTCCCCAAAACCTAAAATAAAATCAAATCCTTATTGATTTCTTCCTAGGAACCCTACTCCACGATGTTTTCTATATGTGTGATTTCATTTAGCCTAACAGTAGGAGTCAGGTTCTTCAGAGAAACAGAACCCATAGGGGTGCGGTCCCCAACCCCCAGGCCGTGGACCAGTACCAGTCTGTGGCAAAATAGGAACTGGGCGGTGCAGTACAAGGTGCGAGGCGAGCAAGTGGACAAAGCTTCGTCTGCATTTACAGCCGCTCCCCATCATTCACATCACTGCCTGAGCTCCACCCCCTGTCAGATCAGAGGCAGCACTGGACTCTCATAGGAGCACAGACCTTACTGCAAACCACACATGTGAGGATCTAAGTTGTGCTCCTTGTGAGAATTTAATGCTTGATGATCTGAGGTGGAGCTAGAGTGGGAGCCCACTGATTCTGCATTATGGTGAGTTGTATAATTATTTCATTACATATTACAGTGTGATAATAATAGAAATAAAGTGCACAATGTAATGTCCTTGAATCAACCCCACCCCTACCCCACCCCCCTTTTTCCATGAAAACCAGTCCCTGATGCCAAAGGGTTGGGGACCACTCTAATAGGGGATCACCCTATAGAATAAATAGATTTATTATAAGGAATTACAGCCAGGTACAGTAGCTCATACCTATAATCCCAGCACTTTGGAGGGCAAGGCAGGAGAATTTCCTGAGGGCAGGAGCATTGCTTGAGGCCAGGAGTTTGAGACTAGCCTAGACAATATAGTTAGACCCCATCTCTACAATTTTTAAAAACTAGCCAGGCATGGTGGTGTGCACCTGTAGTCCCAGCTACTTGGGAGCCCAAGGTGGGAGGATCATTTAAGCCCAAGAGTTTGAGGATGCAGTGAGTTTGAGGCCATGTCACTGCATTCCAGTCTGGGTAACAGGAACTGGCTTATGCAATAATGGAGACTGGCAAATCTAAAATCTGCAGAGCTAATGTCCCAGTTTGAGTTGGAAGACTCCCAGCTGCCATAGCATCGGGAAGAGCAGATGTCTTACTTGTCTACTGTCAGGCCACCAGGAGGAAGACTTCTCTTACTCAAGGAAGGGGCACCCTTTTTTCCTACACAGACCTTCAGCTAATGGAATGAAGCCCACCCACACTGTGGAGGGTAATCTACTTTACACAGTCTACCAATTTAAATGCTAACCTCATACAAAAACATGAAGTACCTCCTGGCCTAGCAAAGTTGACACACAAAATTAACTCTCACACTTACAATTCTAATACTATTATTTTGAGAGAAGTTAATGGAGACCCAGCATGAAAGTAGCAAACCCAGAATTTTGGAAACCCCACCCCTACCCCACCCTCCTTTTTCCATGAAAACCAGTCCCTGGTGCCAAAGGGTTGGGGACCACTCTAATAGGGGACCACCCTATAGAATGGAAAGACTGTGATTTCAGAAATTTCAGCCTTAGCCACTACACTACACTACACTACATCTCACTTCAGGCAAATACTCAATCTGTATTTATTGAACAAATGAATGAAAGAATGATGTTCCAAAGAATAGTTTACGCAACGTCCCATGAGACCATAGAAAACAGAGATTCCTGATTGAGGTGATTAAGGGAAGCTTTTAGGAATCTCATTTATGTTCCATTTCTGGACAGAAGAAGGGAGACAAGAGAAGGGAGAGTGTAACAGACATACTAAAATGGCCTCACGGTCCCCACTTCTTGGTGGGTGTTCATACCCTTAGGTAAACCCACACTTTGAGTGTCAGCAGAAATTATGACTTGATGGTAAGCAATAAAATATAGCAAGGTGGCAGGGTGACTTCTGTGATTACATGAGATAAGTTTATGCTGCTCACCTTATTAGGAGACCCTCTCCCTTGCTGGCATTGAAGAAGCAAACACTAATGTTGAGGTGACCCACGAGGCAAAGAACCGAGGGCAGCTCTTGGCCAATAGCCAATAAGATACTGGGGTACTTGGCCAGACTACCTGCCAAGACTACTTGGTGAGACTACCTGAATTCTACCATCAGGGGAGCTGGGAAGCAGGTCCTTCTCAGCTGAACCTTGAGTAGGTGGTGGTCCTGGCCGATGTCTGGATTGCAGCCTTGCAGAGGATCCAGCTGAGCCATGCCTGGATTCCTGAACCAAAGGAATTATGAGATGATAAATGTATATTATTTAAAACCACCCAGTGCAGTAATAGGTAACTAATATAGCATCATTGGCAGAAAAAACAGCAGAAGTTTGGAGTTGGAGAGGCATGGGGAATGTTAGGAAATGCATGTTCTCTGTAGCTGGAGCAAAGCTCTATGTGGGCTATGTGGTGAGTTGCAAGAGGTGGGGCTTGCAAAGCTGGGTTGGCACCAGACCATGGTGTTTTCAAAGTTACCTGGGGTTTTCTGTAGGAAAGGAGTTTCTGGTGATGGTAGATCCTGGAAGGGATCTATGTGGGGAGTGAGTGGGTCCCTTTGAATAACCCTCAAATAGTAATCTGTCAATGTCTACAGGTAAGTCTGATCTGTGTCATTGGGTTTTCCAAATGAGAATCTGGCCAAGATTCTAGGATACGTGTCCCCAAGTCCTATTCTTTGGGGGACTCAAGTCAGCTTGTAACCAGTAGAGGTCAGAACCTAAGGCCCCTTGGAGAACAAGGATACCTCTGAGTCATGTTTGTTCCCTCAACCTTCCCCATCCTCTCAGAACTTGGCCCAGGACATAACCCACAGTCACTGCCAAAAGGGCTTCCCAGAACCCTAAGGGCAGTGGCCGCAGGGGCTCAGGCTTAACTAACAGTAACACCAGCTTACTCCACAGCCAATGGAAAAATTGCTAAGGCACTTTGGTTTTTTTTTTTTTTTTTTTTTTGAGACAAAGCCTCAAGCTGTCATGCTGGATAGAGTGCTGTGGCATCAAAGCTCACAGCAACCTCCAATTCCTGGGCTCAAGCGAGTCTCCTTCCTCTGCCTCCCAAGTAGCTGGGACTACAGGCGCCCACCACAACGCTCGGCCATTTTTTAGTTGCAGCCACCATTGTTGTTTGGCAGGCCAGCCAGCTCAGGTGTATGTGACTGGCACCTTAGCCGTTGAGCCAATTGCCCTGGTGGTAGAATTCAGGCCCTTGCAGGTAGTCTGGCCAAGTACTCCAGTATCTTGTTGGCTGTTGGCCAACAGCTGCCCTCAGTTCTTTGCCTCATGGGTCAAACAGACTCCTACTCTGTTGTCCCAAGCTACAGTGTCATGGCATCAGCCTAGCTCTCAACAGCCTCAGACCCCCACACCACCCATCCTGAGCTCAAGCAATCTTCCTTCCTCAACCCCCTGAGTAGTTGGTATTACAGGAATCTGCCACAATGCCCAGCTAATGTTTCTATTTTTAGTAGAGACAAGGTCTCACTCTTACTCAGGCTGGTCTTGAACTCCTGAGCTCAAGTGATTCTCTTGCCTCAGCCTCCCAAAGTGCTAGGATTACAGGCGTAAGCCACCACGCTCAGCCTGCTGAGGCACTCTGCAGGCACTTTGAACATTGCTGTGGGGACATGAGAGCACAGCAAATAGTTCATGGGGCCTTAACTTTTACAAGGGTTTGTAGATAGATTAATCAAAACAAATTGCTTTCTGTGTCCCTCATATTCATCCAAGGCTTTGTAGATGGATTAAAACAAAACAAATTGCTCTCATGATTTGAAAAGGCTATTTACTGAAGCGCCTTAGTTTTGTTCCTCACCTTATAACAAATTAGTTGAATAACCCAAAAGCCCTCATCTTGGTGAGTGACCGTGAGAGAGAAGGCCTGGCAAGCCTGCCTGCCATCAGGATGTTGTGTGGGATTTTTAGCTCCCGGGGAGAGAAACTTGCTCAGAGGTGAAAATCTTTCTCCTTTGGTTGGGGTTCAAGGAAGAGACTATGGCTGTGTCCCTCATGTTCATCCAATGGTTATCAGGAGCATGATCAGAGTGTGGCTCACTGGTGCCTGATGGTCCTGGGCCATGGATTTAGAGGAAAGTTCTGGTAGGGAAGGAAAATTGGACTAATGTGGAGAGAACAGCTATGGGAGATGGCCCAGCAGCTCTGAAACCTCAGCCATGGAGGGAATTTAAAACGTGGAGTCCCCTAAGGCCAGAAATCACAAGCGAGTCCTGCCAGCCAGTGCTCAGGGGAATAAAACATACCCAAAGGCAAACTCGGGCCACATTCCAACAGTCCAGTCACCTTCCTGGGCTACAGAAAAAAAAGGTAACTTTATAGGACATCCCAGAGAGAAAAATTTCATTCATCTGGTAGAGGCTCCCAGACCACTTTGGCGCCAGGATAGGCGTGAGCCACATCATGGAGTAAGACACGGCTCCTGCCTCCACGCGCTGCAAGGCTAATGGTGAGACAGCAGGAAAATAGTCATAGGCTCTCCTAAGAAAGAGTGGTAGAACAGGGCCAGGGGATCACTGAGTGGACGAGGATGAGGAGGACAGCCCAGGCCAGGCAGCCAGGTGGACCCAGCTAGCACGCTGTGGAAGGAGCACAGTGGAGGTGAGGCTGGACGTGTGGTCTGCGGCCAGACTGAAGCCCAAGTCGTATTTTTTAACAAGACAACACAAGAAGATCTCCAGCTCCTGCCTGAAGCTTCTCTCCCTCTCCTGAGAGGAAAGATTCACAATAGAGGCACAGAAGTCCAAGGAGTCGCCCCTGATTTACCCCAGGCACCCCCTCCTTGGAGGAGCTCCCCCAGTAAGCTGCGGCGTGCTCTTCCCCCTCAGGTGTCCCTCACCATCTGACCTCCCACCGAAAGGGAAGCACTGGGAGCCTCTGGTGGGTACTGGATCTTGCCATCCTACCATTGTCACTCAAGGACCTTTTCTTCCTACGATCAAGTCTCAACCTTCATTCTGATGACAGTAGGACAGGTGAATCCTCGATCTGACGTGATGTTTGTCATCTTCAGCATCACCAGGCCTTGCACAGAGGCGCACACAGGTGGAGGGCCCTGATTGCAGGGGCAATTGTTAGGAAAAGATGAGGGCAAGGCCATGATCCTTGGGCAACTGACTTCCTGATTTTCTGAATGAAATCTTAATGCTTGGCTCAGCGCCTGCAGCATAGCGGTTACGGAGCCAGCCACATACACCAAGGTTGGTGAGTTCAAACCCAGCCCGGGCCAGCTAAGCAACAATGATAACTGCAACAGAAAAATAGCTGGGTGTTGTGGCAGGCACCTGTAGTCCCAGCTACTTGGGAGGCTGAGGCAAGAGAATCGCTTAAGCCCAAGAGTTTGAGGTTGCTGTGAACTGTGACGCCAAGAGCAACATAATGAGACACTGTCTCGAAAACAAACAAAAAAAAAAGAAAGAAAATCTTAATTCTTGATTAAAAGTGCTCAAGAAAAGTGCTCTCAATGGGAAGATGGTGCCAGGGCCCTTGGAAGGGCTCAGTGGTCTTTCTTTAACTTGGGGTAATAGGCAGGAAAGATGATGATGGAAGCCTTTTCCTATTTGCCACCAGGCATAACATAGTGCTATCCAGGACTGTCAGGGACTCGTTCATACCAACATTCCTTCTGATATTATAAAACTAAACAACTAGCTCCAGCCATTCACCCTCTTCTGCCCATAAGGAAGACTCTACATAATGTCAGAATAGTCTATACTGTTCCAAGAGTCTTACCCCTTTCCCCAATTCCAGCCCTTTCTTCAGCTCAAGAAACTCAAGAAGAAAGCCAATATTCTCCTCAAAACTGGACACCAGCCTGGTGGACCTCAGGTACATCCTATAGGATCCCCTGTCTACCGCCATACCACCTTGAACGCGCCCAATTTGGGCCCATAGCACAGGATCCCTAGCAAGCAGGTGACACAAAATGGATGGGCTGGAAGAGACGCATGTACCTCAGACCCAGAGCCAGAGAAACAGATACTTCAGGACCCAGAGAGAGCATTTTCACCACTCTCACCCTCCCTGGGATTTCCCAGTATCTACAAAAAAGTGAGATTATTTTGTCCAGGCTTCAAGCACTGCTCATCATGACTCCAATCATTTTTGTCTCTTCTCCTGCCAGACCTCCAAACCACTCTCCACTTTGGAGCATTCATGCTCCCCAATACACCCGAGTTGGCCCATCGACAAGTCTTTGCTCCGGCTACTGAAAGTCTTTTTGTTTTAGGTTGGGTTCTCAGACCTTCAGATGAGGATGCAAGCATGAGTCTTTCCGGGATGGTAACCCAAGAAAATACAAGCAGGATATAGTGGGGGAGGAAAAGAAGACGTCAATAAAGGTACACTTTTTTTAGCAGATCCCACTGTGGGCACCTAAGGTTTGATTCTACCTGGGAACTCTGGGCACCAGCGTAGAACTCACTTCAGAATTATTCGCATCCAAGAATAGAGGAAAATAGGGTATTTGTCCCCCAATTCCCATCTATAACAGGTATGGGTTTCTGCTGGGGTGGGGCAGACACAGACTCTCTGGCACACAAGTCCAGTTTGCACAGAAGAGGGGAGACAGCTAAGGGGACACCGGCAGCTCCCCAGCAGTGCCTCTGCCCTCCCCCACCCACTTTCACTTTCTAGTTTTCTCAAAATGATCTGCTCATCAAAGGTCCATGCCACCTCCTCCCCAAAACTTTTCTCATCGTTAGTCAGATTCTTTTCTTTGGTTTCTAGAATCACAGCGCAACTGTTACAAAAAATCTTGAGGTTTTTTGTCCTTCACTCAGTTTGATTTAAATGCTGAACTGACGCCGGGCAGTGCACCTTTCCTCCTGTGGTGCCGGCTTGCACCTTCCTGCTTTGACTTTGTTCCTTCCTTCCTTCCAACACATGCCTATGGTTGCCTATGGCTTGCACACTCAATAGCAGGTCTTTGATCCCATCAACATTAGACTCTATAAAATATCTCTTGCAAAGTATCCCTGGCACTGTTGCCTGAGTATATTCTTGGACCTGCTCAGAAAACAGAACCTGCTGTCTTCCCCAGGGCAGCCCTTCAGAAGTCTGGGGACAGCTCTCTGGTCCTCTCGAGTTTTCTTTCTCCAGGACACACATCCCCAGCTGCTATACTGGTTTTCATTTGGTCCCAACAAGGCTATTGTTTTTAAGTGCTCTTGAAAGAACATTGTCTGCAAGGTGAGATAGAAATGAGTCATCATGTTGGGACTGACCCGCCCCTGCGCTGCGTCTGGGCAGGTATAAATACCTTCACGTCTCACCAGCAGTGCGGAAATAATGGGCGAGAGTTGTATTCACACACACACTTGCTCCAGTCGGGCCAATAAAAGGAGACCGTGAGAGTGTGAAGAGAGTGTGGGCTCTGGGTGTGCAGACAGACGTTCAGCCCCCAACTCCACTGGTATTTTTTTAAGCTGTGTTTAAACATGTTTAAAGACATTCTATGAGGGGATAAAGAGTGGTTGATTAGTGGGCACAAATGCACAGAAGAAATACGATCTAGTGTCACTAGATCAGGAGGGTGACTATAGTTCACAATAATCTAGCATACACTTCAAAATAGCTACAAGGGAATAATGCAAACATTTCTAGCATAAAGACAGATATTTAAGGTGAGGGATATCCCAGTTACCCTGATTTGATCTTCACACATTACATCAATATATTAGATTATCGCGTGTACCCCCCAAATATGTAATCTATTATGTACCGATTAAAAAAATTTTTTAAACCTATAAGTGCAGGGTAAGAACACTGACAGCCAATAACTCAACTGAAAACCTTTGTAACCTTGGGATAGGACCTGCAGGACCAGTGTGGGCCATCCAGGCCACAGACCATCTCAAGAGCAAGAAGGGGATATCAATGAGAAGAAAATTCCAGAAGAATTCCTGAAGAGAGGTCTGTTTTAGTGAAGCACTTTTTTTTTTTTTTTTGGACAGGTTCTTGCTCTATGACCAGGCTGGAGTGCAGTGGTGTCATCACATCTCCCTGTAGTGTCAAACTCCTGATCACAAGTGATCCTCCTGCCTCAGGCTCCCGAGTGGCTAGGACTATAGGCTCCCCTGCTCCCAGCTAATTTTGCTGTTTTTCTTTTAGTAAAGATGGTGTCTCACTCCTGCTCAGGCTGCTCTCAACTCCTGAGCTCCCAGAGAGTGCTAGGATTATAGCCGTGAGCTACATTCCCCGTGAAGCCCTTCTTAATCTTGTTTTCCAGAAGCTTCCCTTCAGAGAATACTAGGAAGTGTTCAACAGTTCAAACCCCTTAAAAATAAATTTTAAAACAGTTTCCTAGAAGAATCTTGCCTTCTCTTCTTCCAACCTTTCCTCCTCTTCCTCTTTCTTCTCCTTCTATCCTTTTCCCCTCACCTTACTCCAAAACATACTTCAGATAAGAAATGCCCAAATGTGGTCCTGGGCTTGAACAGAACTGACTTGCTCCTTGCTTCAGATAAGTGGGCCAGCATTTAGAGTCCAAAATCTAATAAAGAATTTAGACCAAAGCGGAACCTCCAGTAGTGAGGTCTGAACTATAATCAAACTAAATTAAATATCACAGCATTAGATTAATTTCAGCCTCGCACATCCACTGCTATTAATTTTTAAAATTGGTACCAAAGCCTTCCTGAAGGTGAATTGTATATAAGCATATGATGTAGAGGATATTTTCTTAATCACCTTTTTAATGAAAAGACTGCGCAAAAAAAAAAAAAAAAAGTTAAGATCTAAGAGTCTTCATTACATCATCTTAAACCTCATCAGTGATCTTTTTTGAACAGGCAGTAAAGAACCTATGATAACATCTTTATTTGCATTTGCTTCTAAGCCTGGGGACATGTAGGAGATGAGAACATACACTCAGACCCCGCCAGCCTAAGACCTTCCAGGGTTGAAAACAGCATTTCTTCTTTTCCTTCCTGAACAGCATAACACCGGAACATTTCCCAGCCTCATCCTATACTCTTTGACGTCACCTACAGAGGAAGTCAATTTTACCACCTGCTTAAGACTTGAATTAAGCTTACTTCATTCAAGCAACTTACGACATAGGTCAAAAATATAAATCCAGATCTCTGAGAGTCTGAGGAAAAGATGGGGATGAGAGGGTCAAGGAAGCCTTCGTGGGCGACATGTTAACTCCCATCAGTGCCGTTTCCTGGGAAACCAGGATCTTCTGGCTTGCCCCTACCCCAGCCTGGAAGAACCTTCCTTCCTTAAAGTGGAGCTGAGAAACAGGTTCATCCCACAGGTGGGGCAGCAGCCCTGGCCCCATAGTCAGAAAAGTAACAGTATCGGGTACCCTTCACTTACTCCTCTTTTCTAAACTGCTATCATGTTCAATTTAAAATATCTGTCATGAATTATATCCCAAGGGCCTGTGAAAATGCTGATGGTGTGGCTTCCTTTCAAGTGCAAATATCCTGGTGACTTCCCCGCCCCGCCCACTACTGATGGAGCTGCCCCAGGCCTCACCCTTGCAAGGACACCTTCCTATTTAGAAGCCAGCCCCTACTAAGCCTGGCCCCATCATTTGCTGAGCAATTCCTTCTGTTCAACCAACATGAATGCTTGGAACAGACCCTGCTCCAGGTCCCAGGAAATTCAGGAGTCAATGAATCATATTAATAGGGTAGTTAATGTTTAAGTATGTACCAGGCACTGTCCTGTTTTTAAGCACACTGGAATCATTGATTAGTTACAACAATGCTAAGAGACCAGCAGTGCTATCATCCCCATTCCAAAGATAAGAAATAGGAGGCACAGAGAGGGCAAGAGAAGGACAGGATTCCAACTCAAGGGAATCCCACTTCCAAGTTCATGCTCCTAACCACAACCTCTCCCTGAGACACGGTGCCACCCGGGGGAAGGCAGAGATAAGCAGCCGCTAGAATCCTCTTTGCAAGTGTCTGAGAACCACATGCAAATGCAAGCACCTTGGTTTCCTTCCTTACAGAGCCCCAGAAGATGTGCATATGACCACTTTGCCAGGCAGGGTGGAGCACATTGGTGCTGCTTCAATAGCCATCCAAGTGCCATAGCTTGGAGTAGTGTAAGACCCTGGGAACAAGGAACTGGGGGGCCTTGGGCCAGGCCATACTGGAAACATCACTCCCAGACTCATACTCATCCCACCAGAGCTTCTGGACAATGAACTATCTAGTATAAATCATAGTATCCACTCCCCATCCATCACCAGGCCCTGCTTTCTGCCACTAGGGCCTCCCGGTTCACAATTTCCGAATGCTGGAATCCTTAGGGCTTCAGTTGCGGAAGATAATGCCTGTCCAGAGGGTCTGTACCATCTCCATGGGCAAAAGAATGGTCCCACTTGATGCTGCTGGCCTGGTTAGTTATCTGGGTGAGCCCTTTCCCTCTAAAATTCTGAAAAAGATTCACAGCATACAAGGTATATTGATAAAAAGCCTTCTCATTTGATGCTCAAAACAACCGTGTGGACTAGCTTAGGTAGGTGGTATATGTATGCTCATTCTGTACGTGAGGAAGCTGAGGCTCAGAGAAATCAAATCAAGCCCAAGGTCAATCGGCTATTAAATATCAACGGAATTAATATCCTGCTTTTCTGCCTTCAAATCTAGTATTTGTTTCTCTGTACCCCAGCATCCCAGTGGAAAATAAAAAGTCGATAGCATCTTTGGTTTTGATTGCATATGATGAACAAGCCAAACAAGAAAGTTCTGCGACGGCCACTGGATCTAAACCCGGGAACACCTTCCAGGGTGAGTGTGCCTCACCTGTTTGACAGCGCAGCCACAGCAGATTGGCTGCAGCAGCTGAGGCAGGCGTGTGGCATGTCACTGTGATGTAGTGACATCCCATTGGGGTTACGGCACCTGCCAGCATTCCCATCCACCTGCAGCCCCGCAGGCAGTGCTGAGTGGAAGGAACATGGACTTCCGGATAGAGCCTGGGACCATGCGCCCCGAGGCCTGCATTCCAGTCCCTTCTCTGCCACTTGCTATTGTCATCTTGGCAAATCATGTACCCTCCCTGGGACTCACCTTCTCCTCTGTAAAATGGGGATTAAGAACCCTGTGTCCTCCCTGACAGGGGATTAAGTACCCTATGACTTGGGAGTCTACCCACCAACCTCACTGAAAATACTGTCACCTGAGAAAACATACCTTGGGTAGCTGGCCCCCTTTTTAGGAGGCTGCCCCACTGAGGGATGTGAGAAAGGGGGTACAGTGCCACCTTTGTGAGGTGGGACAGAGATGGGCTTGGCTGCCTGGTTGACTCATGTGCCATAGTTGTACTCCTTCTAAGCCAGGGGTTCTCCTGCTTAGAAGGAGAATCTTCCTAATGCCGCGAACCTTTAATACAGTTAAAAGGGGTCGTGACCCACAGGTTGAGAACCGCTGTAAGCAATCTTTCTAAATCCTTCTAAAACAACTTGTCTAGTTGACATCTAAGTCATCTCTTGTAGGCCTAAAAGTCTCAGAATCTACAAATCTTGGAAGCTCGTTCATTCTACAACTCTTGCCAATTCACTTTACCTCTCTAAATGCCATGTCCCCATCTACAAAGGCCAAATCACACTTGCTTCCCACCAGCTGCACTTTAATCGACAGTCACTCTATACCCAAAGATCTCCTAGGAGGCTGCCTGCCTGGCTCAAGGACTCAGTTGTAATGAGGTCATTGCCAGATCTGGCAACTCACACAGCCTTGGAATTCAAGCAAAGCACACTAGACTTCCCCCAAAAGCTGCTGAAGCTTCGGGTGCCCAGCTGAGGTCAATGTTTCCTCCAGAAGCCTCCTTGAGATGCTTCGGTTACAACTAGACTTGCTGGCGACTCCTGATCTTCTCGAGCAGACAGTGCTTGAGCTCTTGGCTTCTCCTCCTTACAAGTTAAATCTTTATGGACAGCACCTGCAGAGAATACGAGCAACATTGGAGGTCCTGAAATGCCGCTCCTGGTCTCGTCCATCTTAACCTGGAAGATGGGAACCATTGAAAGTGGAAGAAGAGGAACCATTGAAAGTTTATAGCATTCCTCAAAATGTGTACCACGGGGTCAGGGGCTCCTCACTGTATTCTTTACTACCATACACTGTCGGCAAAAAATAAATTTTAAAAAAAGCCCAGTTTCACTTACACTTGCCCATGATGAAACAGTAAAAGTTATTAACTTTTAAAAATACTAACCCTTGAGCATCCCATTATTTTAATATTCTTTGTAAACTGGTAAGCACACAGAACTACTTCTGCCACAGAGGGAATTAAGATGTCTCAAGGAAAAATCACTTGCCTGACTATTTAAGTAGTGAGTTGAACTGATGGCGCTTTTCAGAAAACATTCTTACTTGGGAAAAAAACAACTGACAGACAAACTACAGCTATTCGCACTTGAGTTTTGGCAGACATTTTCTCAAAAATGGATCTCGCAAGACTGTCACTTCAAGGAGAACAGCTGACAGTGTTAGTTGTCAATGGTAAAATCTGAACTTTCAATAAGAATTAGAATTTTGGAAAAATGGTGTTTGCCCCACTGTGAGCTTGACAGTTTCCCAATACTTCAGGACTTTCCTAATGATATTCCAATGGTGATACTAACAAATGTGCTTTTTAGATATTGAATAATAAAATTACCAGCACATATAAAATGTACAAGACTCAGTGAAGCAATATTTTTAAATGACCAATGTATGTTGTTAAGGAATCATCTCAAGTAAAAGGTATTCGAAGTGCAAGATGAGTGGATTTTAATGTGAGGGAGAATGAGAAGTTTATTGATGAGCATGATGGCTCATCCTTGTAATCCCAGCTCTTTGGGAGGCCAAGGTGGAAGGTTTGCTTGAAGCCAGGAGTTTGAGACCAGCCTGGGCAACATAGTAAGACTTTGTCTCTAAAAAATAATTAAACGCGAGGGGGGTGGGGTCTTGGTGTGTGCCACACCTTTTGGGGGCAAAATACAATTGTAAGAGGGACTTTACCCAACAAATGCAGTCAGTGTAACATGGTTTCTTGTACCCTCAATGAATCCCCAACAACAAATAAATAAATAAATGAATAATGCAAACAAACAAAAATAATAATTAAATGAAAAAATTAGCTGGGTGTGGTAGCACATGCCTATAGTCCTAGCTACTTGGGAAGCTGAAGCAAGAGGATCCCTCGAGCCCAGGAATTCAAGGTGACAGTGAGCTATGAGGATGACACTGTACTCTAGCCTGGGTGACAGAGTAAGACCCTATCTCAAAAAAAAAAGAAGTTTATTGAATGTATCATTGCATAATTCCATATTGTAAGAAACTAAACTACCACTTCTTTTTTTTTTTTAGAAATAGGATTTTACTTTATTATCCAAGCTGGAGTCCAGTGGCCCAATCATAGCTCCCTACAACCTCAAACTCCGGGGCTCATAGGATCCTTCTGCCTTGGCTTCCCAAAGTGCTAAGATTATAGCCACGAACTACCACTCCTGATCTAAGAAACCTCGAGTTTGGGTGTAGTAGGAGAGAAGAACATCCATAGTTATCTAAGATGAAGATTAAAGTACTCTCCCTTTTCCAATTATATATCTGTGTAAGGCCAGATTTTGTTCATATATGTCAACTAGAACAACACACCACAATAGCTGCAGAAGCAGCTATGAGATGCCAGATTAATCTAATAAACAACACATTAAAGAGGTTTGCAAAATATAAAACAACGTCACTCTTGTCAGTAAATTATTTTCATTTTGGGAAGTACAAATCTTTTAAAATTAAAATCTTTTAATTATGTTATTTATGTGTGACCTGTAATGGGTTGATTGTTGCTATTTTTAAATGAATTGGTAAGTTAACACTTGTTAAATTTCTCTGTTTTAATTTCCACAGTAAAATTTTATATTGCCTTTTATGCAATCCTCTATAGTACATCTACAATAACTATTGACAAATATAACTCACATAAAATCTCTTTGGGGTTCTCAGTTATTTTTCAAACATGTAAAAGAATCCTGAGACTAAATAGTTTGAGAGCCCTTAAGTTATGAAATTCTGTCATTCTAGGGTTGCGGGCCAGCAGTGGCTGCGGTCAAGGTCAAGGATTGGATGGGAGCCTTCTGCTGTGGGATGATGAGAGCTGGTGAGGCCTGGGGCTGAGAGAGGCAGGGACAATGGGACTGGCCAGGGGATGTGAAGCAAATGTGTCATGAAAATAGGGGTCACTGTGGCATAGTTTGTGTTGGCTGCCATGCTGAAGCCTATTAGACCTTGGCCCTGGGGTAGACATGGTCCCTTCTGGAGGAAGCGGTCATTTCCATTGCCAGCTATTGGGTGAAGAGACAGGCAAGAAGCAGAGATTACACAGGTAAGTAGGAGTGGCTCTTGCTCCAGTTGCTCTGAATAAAGACCGGAGGAGTCAAGGGAACTGGGCGCATGTTCTACTTGGCCAGCATCCACCATAAGGACACAGAGGGCAAGCGAGGGTGAGGCAGATCTGCGGGCCCCACAGAGAAAGGTCCCATGCCACACGTGCCCTGTATCCATTTCCCTCCTGTTATCCCTGAGTCTCTAGCGCAGTGATTTTCAACTGATGTGCCGCAGCACATTGGTGTGCTGTGAGAGGATCTTAGGCGTGCCACAAACATTTTTCAAGATCGTCTCTGTGCCTGTAGTTCAGTGGTTAGGGCACCGGCCACATACACCAGGGCTGGCGGGTTCAAACCCGGCCCAGGCCAGCTAAAAACAATGGCAACTACAGCAAAAATATAGCCAGGCATTGTGGTGGGCGCCTGTAGTTCCAGCTACTTGGGAGGCTGAGGCAAGAGAATTGTTTAAACCCAAGAGTTTGAGGTTGCTGTGAGCTGTGATGCCACAGCACTCTACTGAGGGTGACACAGTGAGACTCTGTCTCAAAAAAAAATTTTTTTTTCCAAGATCATTAAATTATTTTCTTTTTTTTTTTTTGAGACAGAGCCTCAAGCTGTCACCCTGGATAGAGTGCCATGGCATTATAGCTCACAGCAACCTCCAATTCCTGGGCTCAAGCGAGTCTCTTGCCTCCACCTCCCAAGTAGCTGGGATTACAGGCGCCCACCACAACGCCCAGACATTTTTTTTGGTTGCAGCTGTCATTGGTGTTTGGCGGGCCCGGGCGGGATTCG
>CAUYON010002851.1:0-23506 GCA_963573935.1 Arctocebus calabarensis | reverse complement strand
GTCTTTTAATTTTGTTGTTGTTGATATTTATTTATTTATTTATTATTAAATCATAGCTGTGTACATTGGTGCAATCAAGGGGTACAATGTGCTGGTTTCATATACAATCTGAAATATTTTCTTTTTCTTTTTTTTTTTTTTTGAGACAGAGCCTCAAGCTGTTGCCCTGGGTAGAGTGCTGTGGCATCACAGCTCACTGCAACCTCCAATTCCTGGGCTCAAGCGAGTCTCCTGCCTCCTCCTCCCAAGTAGCTGGGACTACAGGTGCCCGCCACAATGCCTGGCCACTTTTTGGTTGCAGCCATCATTGTTGTTTGGCGGGCCCAGGCTGGATTCGAACCCGCCAGCTTAGGTGTACGTGGCTGGCGCCTTAGCCTGTTGAGCCATAGGCGCCGAGCCCAATCTGAAATATTTTCATCAAACAGTTTAACATAGCCTTCATGGCCTTTTCTTAGTTAATGTATGAAGGCATTTGTATTCTGCATTTAGTAAGTTTCACCTGTACTCTTCTAAGATGCACTGTAGGTGTGGCCCCACCAATTTGTGGATATTTAAAATGATACAATGTGGCTACTCTGGAAATCAAATCCCTACCCTGCCAAAGTTTGTTGTTGCTGTTTCCTTGTATAGTGGCTTTTCTGAACTAATTACGTAAAGTCCTATTTCTTTTTTGTGTGTGGCAAGTGAAGCCTCTTCTTAGTTAGCTTAATAATTTAATAATATTTAAATAGAGATTTACTTATATTCCTTGTGAATAATTTTCCTAGCCTTTGCTGAGAAGTTCATGTGCTAGGCATATTCAGCCAGGTGTTTTGTAACTCTACCTTAGCCTTTACTTCCTACTTATACAGAGTCTCAAGTTCAGAGGTGACAGATTAGGCTCTTCTTAGGTGTTTTCTGGACATGTACAATGTTCTGCACATGCATGTGTGTTTTTAGATTCCCAGGAATCCAGTTGGATCTTTTCAAAGCTCTCTTGGACATTTCATTCCCCTGATTTTTTTTTTTTTGCCTCACCCCTTCTTAATACTACAGGCAGTTGCAATGTTAAACCATGGTCACTAATGGTTCTTAACAAATGCTTCCAGGAAGAAGTTGTTCTTACAGAGCAATCTCTAAATCATGTCAGATATGAATGAGCTCTGCAAATGAGAGTTACTAGGGAAACTGCCAGACACATAAAATAACATCAATTCTCTGGATTTGGACTTTTGGATAGTGCCAAACCTGTTGGCCCCTTACAGCATCCCAGTGCCGACAGGATACTGGTTTTCACAATTACCATAATGCTGAGGCTCCCAAGTAAATGGGAGAAGAAGATGAGAATAGGGCAAAGGAAACACCGCAACATCCACTATTCATAATTAGATTATTTTTCTTGAATAAATGATCCTTGGATTGTTGCAAGTCTTTGGTTACCCTCCAGAGTTCTGCAAAACTTGATTTTGACATTTTTTTCCACTGGTGTTCTTATTGCTTTTATAAAGGAGCAAATTTTCAGAGATCTTTATCATTCTGGAGATCAGTCTCTTCTAATTGCTTTTTAAAAATCCATTGAAATACTCATATGATTTTTCTCTTTTAGTCACTTACCATGGTGAATTACAATGATAAATTACCTTTGAATTCCAAGGGGAAAAATCCATGTGATTGTGATTATAATTTTAAATATGTATTTTGAATTCAGTTAGTATTTCATTTAGAATTTTTGCATTTGTATTTACAGTGGTACTGGGCCACTAGTTTTATTTTCTTAGTCTGATATTATCAAATTGTGAAAATTAGACTATATTAGTCTTAGAAAATGAATTAGACAGCCTTATCTCATTTTCTGTATTTTTCTACCTGTATAGAATGGAGATTATCTGTTCCTTGAAAGTTTGGCAAAATTCACCTATAAAATCAAGTGGGCCAGGCAATATTTGCAGGGAAGGAATATGTCAATTACCTTTATTGTTTTGGTGAGATTTAAATTTGTTTCTCATTTGTCATATCTCACTTTGCCTCCTTTTTTTTTTTTTTTAATGTTTCTTAGGTCATCTTTCATGAAAAAATAATTTTTTGCACATGAACAAAAATTCCTGGCAATGTCATCTGCCTTCAAAAGATTATTTTCAGAAAATTTCTTTTTCTTTTAATTTTTAGGATGATGTACTTCTCTCTTTCTGCATTACTTTTGTAGGGCTCATGTTGTGTATGTTTGTGTGTTATTTACTCATTTTCTAATGTGAGCCCAATCCATATGGAGGGTTACAAAAGTGAAATTGTATGGTTTCTCCCTCTTCTGTCTTCTTAGCCAAATTCCCTCTTTGATCTATAATTGGTAGTACGCAATTCTGAGTCCAATTCCAGCATTCATGTAATATGGTTCTCCTCACCAGAGGTGCTGTCATCTATTCTTTCTTTCTGGTTTTCTGACATTCTGAACCAATGGAGTAGATGACATGCTGTGTTCCCCCAAATGAACTGTGCTGGACCAACCAGGGTTCTTTCTTTCTTTATAGCTCCCTATGATCCTTATCTTGAGTAGAATTTCCATGCCAGCATATAATGCATCCCTGTTCGTTATGCTTTTTTAGTGAGACATTCTTCCCCCTTTAACAATCTTTTTTTAGAAGCATCTTCTCTGAATGACTGCAGATAGAAGAGAGGGTTGAAGTAAAAGTCATAAAAAAATATCGTAATAGCAGAAGGATAGCTATTGGTCCTGATCCTGGTTTTGTGAGCCAGAATAATGGTGTGTATAAGAGAAAAGTACCTTCATATTATATTTCATATTGTTTGGATTTCTTAAAAAATATATTATTGTTGTGAAGCAGAAGGAAGCAACCAGTTATTTTTCTCAATCCAACTCTATAGGTTTTGCATATAGCGAAAATTTCTCTTTGATTCTGGCAGCCAGCTTGTCTACATGTCTCAGTTTTAAGGGTTGTTTTTAATTTTGGGCTTCTCCTTTTTCTTGGTAATTTTACTGGTTGTTGGAAGTAACTGCATCAGGGATTGCTAATTTGATTCCATTTTAAAAAGAAATTCCACTGCAAATGAATTTAAAAATAATTTTTTCAAGTTATTTAAGGAATAGTTAAGATTCACTTTTGAGTTGCTTTAATTTGTAGATTAACCTGTGAAGGATCGTCATCTTTGTGATATTTATTCTTTCCTTTCCAGAACTTTTATTCACAGTTTAACATAAATTTTGTATTCCTTTAAAACATTTCTATTTTATATTTTTGTTGCTGGTATAAATAGTTTTTATTTTTATTTCTGACTATTTTTAATGATATAGAAATACTATAGATTTTTATATGTACCTTATTAGTAATTGCTGAACTCTTAATAACTTTGATAATTTTACAGCTGATTTTAAATATTTTCTTGATATTTGAAGAATATTACCTACCAACATTTTCTGTTTCCTCCTTAATACCTGAAATTATTCCTTTAAATGTCATTCTATTTGTCAATCTGAAATTCAGCATTAATCAAAAAACTAAATATGAACATTTAAATTTTGTTTCTGTTCTTAATGAGGATATTTCTAATATTTTCTCAGTTATGTAGAATGTTAGTTCATGGTTTAAAGTAGATACTCCTTTGTAATGAATATTCTTCCATACAGTAAGAATTTAATAACATTTTTGTAAAGTTAAATGAAATATCTTTCTATTTCTATATATTCTACTTAAAACTTATAAACAAATTCTGGTGTTTTTGAAAATTCTTTGGGCAGCTGTTTTAAATATATTTTTTAATATTTGTACTACTGATGTACTACATACTTTTGATAGTTCTTCTTATGTTGAATATTTCCTAAATTGCTGTAATAAATTCAATTTGTTCCCAGTATATTATTTCTTAGTAAATAGCTGAGTTCTGCTTGTATTTTGTTTGACATTTTTGTATGTATATTATTAACAGATAATATTAGCCTGTAGAATTTTTTTGTAATATGTTTATCAGATAATTTAGACCCCAGATCATATTTTACTTACAGTTTTACCATTTTTTTCTTGTGTTCAAAATGGTTTCTATTACATGGATATTAGTTCCTGATCACTTTAGATAATTTATTTCTAAACTCATATATTCCTTCTACTTTCTTTGACATTATTTATGATTTGTTTTTCAGTTTTGTTTATCATGTTTCATAAAAAGAAATTATTCACTGCATGGAATTCATTTTTATATAACTGGGTATCCATTCATTTTATTTTGTATTTTGATTACATATTTTTTCACTTCTAGTGAATTTTATTTGTATTTTACTCTTAATTATATTTTGCTGTTTTTCTATCAATTTTTAGCCACTCAGATCTTGGTTTTATTTTTAAATTACACTCCTGTTGAATTTTTCTGTTTTGTTTGATTTTACTTTTTCCCTTTTCTTATTTTTGTTTGGGTTGTCTTTCTTATAAAAGCTAATTTATCCACAAATGTTTCCTAATTGTCTCTCATGTACCAGGCAGTCTTCTATATGCTGGGAATATAAATAATGGTGACCAGACAAAGTCTTTGTCCATATAGGACTATCTTCTATAAGTATATATATAGTATATTATATATAACTATATATTTTATTGTAGCAAGAACACGTCACATGAGATTTACCCTCTTAAATTTTAAGTGTACAATATGATATTTTTATCTTTAGGCACAATGTTGTACAATAGATCCTAAATTCTTATTGATCTTGCATAACTGACAGTTTATACCCATTGAACAATTATTCTTCATTTGCCCCTCTTCTTGGCCCCTGGAAATCACCATTCCACTTTGTGTTTCTATGAAGTTGACTATTTCAGATATGAGTGGAATCATGCAGTATTTGTCTTTCTGTGCCTGAATCATTTCACATAGCATAATGTCCTTCAGTTCTTTCATTTTTTCAGCCTTGAAAAAGAAGGAATTTCTGCTATAAGCAACCAAATTGAAATACTGATCTTGAAAAGGTATTTGCTTTCTTATAGTTACTGCAGCATTATTCACAATAGCCAAGACATGAAAACAACCTACATGTTAATTGATGAATAAATAAACAAAATGTAACCTATACACACAACCATATACAATGTGAGACTGTATGTGTCCTTGCCAATGTTTTTTATGTTGTTTTTTTTTAATAACAGCCATCTTGACAATATGAGATGATCTCTCACTATGGTTTCAACTTATTTTTTTTCTCTGATAATTCAGCGATGCTGAGCTTATTTTCACATACCTGTTGGCCATTTATATCTTCTTTGGAGAATGTCTATTCAAGTCCTTTATCCATTTTTAAATTGAGTTATTTGTTTTTTTGCTATTAAATTGTAGGAGCTTTTTACATATTTTTGAGATTTACCACTTATTAGACATATAGTCTGCAAATATTTCCTCCCATTCTATAGGCTGCCTTTTCACTGTTGATTGTTTTCTTTGCTGTGCATAAGCTTTCTAGATGGATATAGTGCTTCTATTCTATTTTGGCTTATGTTCCCCAGGCATTTGGTATCATATCAAGGCCAATGTCATGCAGATTTTCCTCTCTGTTTTTTGCCAGGAGTTTTTAATTTTCAGGTCATAATTTACTTTAAGTTGATTTTGCATGTAATGCAAGATAGGGGTTCAATCTTATTTTTTCACATGTAGAAATGTAGTTTTTCCAAGACCATTTGCTGAATAAACTATTTTGTTTTCTTGGATGTTTTTGTCAAAGATCTATATACATCTAGACCATAAATGTATGTATTTATTTTGGGGCTATTTTGTTCCACTGGTCTATATGTCTACCTTTATGCCAGTGTCATATTGTTTTAATTACTATAGCTTTATAATACATTTTAAAAGCAGAACATGTGATGCCAGCTTTGTGTTTCAAGACTATTTTGATTATTTGGAGTTCTTTATGAATTTTAGGATTCATATTTAGTTCCATATGAATTTTAGGATTTTATAAAAAACTTTTATAAAGAATATCTTTGGCATTTTGATAGGGTTTAAATCAAATCTGTAGATTATTGTAGGTTATATGGACATTTTAACAATATAAAGTCTTCCAGTCCATAAACATGGGATGTGATTTTATTTATTTGTATCTTCTCTAATTTGTTTTATGATGTTTTGTAGTATTCAGTGTATAAGTCTTTCACTTGCTATGTTAAATTTATTCCTAAATATTTTGTCCTTTTTTTGTTTGTTTTTTGAGACAGAGTCTAACTCTATTGCCCAAGCTAGTGTGTCATGGTGTTAGCCTAACTCACAGCAACCTCAAACTCCTGGGTACAAGTGATCCTCCTGTTTCAGCCTCCCAGAGTACTAGAATTACAAGCATGAGTCACCACACCCAGCCATAAGTACCTTATTCTTTTTGATTTATCGTAAATGGTATTTTTTTCTTATTAGTTTTGAAATAGTTTGGTGTTAGTGTGTAGAAGTGCAACTGATTTTTGTATGTTAATTTTGTATCTTTGAAATTTGCTTAATTTATCAGTTCTAATAGGCCTTTCTTTCTTTCTTTTCTTTTCTTTTCTTTTTGGTGGAGTCTTTAGTGTTTTCTACATATAAGAACTGTACTGATAAATTAAGCAAATACAGTTTGCAAACTGTATTTGCTTAATTTATCGGTTCTAATAGGCTTTTCTTTTTCTTTCTTTCTTTCTTTTCTTTTTTTTTGGTGGAGTCTTTAGTATTTTCTACATATAAGAACTGAATTTATTACTGTAAAATAGAGATGATTGTACTCCTTTTCTGATTTGGATGCCTTTTATTTCTTATACTTGCCTAACTGCTTTGGTGGTAGTATGTAGAATAGAAGTGGAAAGAGTAGGCATCCTTCCCTGTTCCTGATATTATAGAAAAACATTTTCCTACTTTTTCACCATTGACGATGGTGAGCTGTGGGCTGTTTGGGTTATGTTATGGTTTGAATGTCTTTTCCCAAAATCATGTTAAAGTTGACATTGTAACAATATTATTAGGTGAAACCTGTAAGAGGTGATTAGGTTATGAAGGCTCTGCCTTCATGGGTGAAATTAATGACATTACAAAGGTGGTTTCCGGCATCCCCCTTCTCTTTTCCCTTCTGCCATATGATAATGAAGCAAGAAGGCCCCTGCCAGATGCCATCATCTTTTCTTTTGGACTTGCCAGACTCCAGAACTATGAGATAATATCTTTCTGTTTTTTGTAAATTATCCAGTATCAGTTGCTTTGTTATAGCAGCACAAAACAAAGACAGGTTGTCTTTTTGTTCTTTAAAATATTCAGCTAATTTTCCCTAATTTTTTATGATGAAATGGAGAACATAACAATTTGTCTTCTAAAAGTTACTTTTGCTGTATGTAATGAGCACATTGAGCTTCTGAGGATATTTTCTATATTGCTTGCTCTCATATTTTTAATTATTGACCTGTAAATAAATTATGTTTATAAAATTTTTAAATATTCAAAGTTCTTGTTAATATTTAAAATATTCAAAGTTCTTGTTCATATTCTTCTCATTAATATTTACTTATTTTATTGTTACAGGATGAAGCATTAATGCTTTTTTGTTTATTTATATTCTTTCCAGGTGAGTACATGAGCAATATTTGTGGCTTGCTTTAAATCCAGCTTTATCAGAGCACCTAAAGTTAGTGTGACTTTGGGAAACTGAGTTCTCTTTAAAACCCTTGAAGAGGAATGATGAGATGAAAAGTATATGTAGCTTTCCTTGATCTGGCTTATTATTAAGGTAAAGGTCAATATTACCTTATTATTAATATTAATGTATGAAAAACAGAATTATTAATATATCTGCATGGATTACACATATGGTAAAGAAACTGTGACAAATAACTATATTATGAACTTGAATATAAAGTTCATTTAATAACATTTTGTTAGTTTCTTATATCTGTATACCATTTTATGGTTGACAGAGCTCTTTTTTGGAGATATTTTCATTCAAACCTCATAAAGACCTTATGAAACAGGCAAGTAGGCATGTGGTGTTAATCTATTTTACACATGAGAAAATTAAGGCTCCTGGAAGTAAATGCCTTATTCAAGTCCCCCATTTAGTTAGTGACATATCAGGAAGCAGAATCCAAGTCTTTTGCCTCTTACTTCTATACTTGTAGCACAATGTCACAATACTCCAAATCAATCCTGCACTGAGACACTTCAGTGTGGAGTCTTTTCTAGTAGTTGGCTACAAATGATATATAATTTTAATAACATATGCTTATTTCCAGAGAAAGGATTTTACCCCCATTCTATGCCAATGTTATTTTAATGTGTGACATTACATAGCAGCCTGCATACTCTTACGTGAAAAAAAATTTTAAGAGAAAAACTGCTTGCATGTATCTATTTTTTGCAGATACATTCTAATTTAAGGAATCATGATGATTGAAAACACATATTTCAGAACATATTAGAATAAAAATTTGTTTCATCTTGACTTGTACCTCCTTTGAAACCAATGTAATTCTATTGGGAAACTGAAGACAATATTTTAAATTTCCATTATGAATTTCATGAAGGAAATCATGGGACAGGTGGGTGTTGGAATCTTATATTTTTCCTTCCTTGTCTTATGCACCAAAGAACTCATTACTGGAGGTTCTTCTGAGGCATGAGACATGCTACAGCAATTTTAGTGAAGATAATATCTATCCTTTTCTCTACTAGTACCTCTAATTTTACAAAGCTCATTCCTAGATACTCTTTCTGAACTCTTCCAAGAATTACAGGTTAAGGGTTATTAACCCTATTTTACAGATAAGAAAACAGACTCAGGGGGATGACAGATTCTCCCTAGAGTCACCATCTGGTTGAAAAACTACATCCTTTGATGCACTATTTAGGACCCTTTCTACCACACCGTATTGTCTTCAATGTGGTCACTAGACAGATTTCTTTGAGAATTATGAGTATTAAAGGTTTAAATAGTTGCAGACTATTACAGCAAAACCATTGAGCACTTTGTAAGCCTGAAGAACAGAAGAAAACATTCTTTTTCACATGGACATTGTGAAGTACTTTAGAATGAAAATGTAAGAGGCAATTCACCACTAGAATTATGTAGTTCAATGTAGGAACTTAAGTAATGAAAACCAAAACCAAACATTATCTACCTAAGCTCATTGGCCTTATTTTTATAATAAATGGTACATTTGATTCTTTGTGCAATGTTTTCAGGTACCTATTGCATTATGTAAGCTAATGCACCCAGGCATAAAACACATATCCATGTATAAGACATATATACATAAACTCAGATGTGCATGTGCCCATGCGTACTAACACCTTGTTTTTATTGAGATTACCCAGCACCAGCCCAAGAGAATTAGAACTGGCTCTAAAGCAGAGACAGAATGCTGTCTGCCAGGCCATGTTCATAGGCAACATGAGCACAATGACTGCCCTCCAGGGCTTTAGAAAAAAATCTGGCCAGTTCCCTGGAGAGGCAGTAAATCAAGTCTTAGCATAGCTTTATTTGCATGAGGGTGAGGTGATTTGCAAGGGCATATTTCTTACTTCTGAATAGTCTCAGGGCTGCAAAGTTATTTCTTTTTTCTTTTTAAATCCATTCTCTACTTAACTGTCTAGTTGTGTGCTTCTTTTCAAAAGTGTACACTTGGTAACACTCCACTTTGGAATGCTAAATGACTGGGAGGAGGCCTTCCATACTTGAAGTTTGAATTGAAGCAGTGGATGAAGACTAACTCAGAGCTGTGCATGTGCTTTTGTCATCACTGCCCTCCCATTGGATTGGGGGTTGTTTGCTACTCCTGGTCTTTACCTCCCTGAGATCACTGATGTGGCAATTGTGACAACCACTCAGCTGTCCACTCAACAGTTGAAGCAGTGATTTTCTTGAAGGTAGTAATGATGGCCTCATCACCACATCTGATACACTTATTCTTGGTCTTCATCCTCCTGGGAATTTCAGTTGCTCTAGAGGGAGAAAACTGTCAACACCATGCTTGTGGGAATGATGGATAGTACAAGAGAAGACATATGTCTACAGGGCATCAAGCTGAGCTCTCAACATTATAGGGTCAACATTGAGGACACCAGACTATGTCCCAAGGTGGAGAAAGAAGTATTCTTTCTTTAAGAGTACTCTTAAAAAGGACAAGCATCCTTTTTAAGACAAGACAAGGGGAGGTAAGTCCCAAAGAGTTGGGCTGGGAATGGGTGATTAAACCTTCCTGACTCATGTTAGGATTGATCTAGACTACAGCATTATTTTTCCAGAAGAAAAATATAATGTTAGCCATGGATGTGAGCTGCATATATAATTTTACATTTTCTAGTAGCCACATTAAAAAAAAAACAGGTGAGATTGATTTTAATATGTTTTGTTTAACACAATATATTAAATATTATCATTTTGACATGTCATCAGTAAAACATTATTGATGAGATCTTTTGCATTCTTTTTCTCATACTCACTCTTTGAGTTGACATGAGGAAAAGATAAAGATGATTTTTAAAGTATGGATCAGGCTGGGTGTGGTGCCTATAATTCTAGCACTCTGGGATGCCCAGGCAGGTGGATTGCTTGAGCTCAGGAGTTTAAGACCAGCCTGAGCAAGAGTGAGATCCTGTCTCTGCTAAAAATAGAAAAAGTAGCCTCATGTAGTGCTGGGTGACTGTAGTCCCAGCTACTCTGGAGGCTGAGGTAAGAAGATTGCTCAAATCCAAGAGTTTGAGGTTACTGTGAGCTATGATGCCACAGCACTCTACCCAGGACAACTGTGTCTATCTCAAAAAAAAAAAAAAAAAAAAAAAGAAAGTATGGATCATCTGATTGAAATTCTTCATAGTATTTCTTGCATAAATTTAACCCGTATTGCATGGTACATGTTAAATATACTTGAGAGACAACCCTATTATAGATTCCTTTACATTTTAACTATTTTCTCCCAAATCTTTGTAGTTATCTTGCCCATATTTAAATTGTCAGCAGAAAATTTCAGTACCCTGTATTTAAGGAGTCCTTTCAAATTGTTCAACTTAATTTGCATGTAAACAAAAACTCTTGAGTCCAGAAATCCTACTGGTTTATGGACTATTTAATTAAATGATGCGTTACAATAGCAAATACAACTAGCTTACATAGGTTTGGCAAGACACACAGCTGGCTCTTGGTAAGCATACAGCTCATCTGGCAGGAGTGAACGTCAGCAGGTATGCTAGGAGTAGCCCATCTGCCCTGAGCATTTAGCATGTGTTATAATATGTCATCCACAGGGAATGGAAGGCACTGGTTAATCGTGTGAGGCACTGGGTAACAGTTTTTAGTGATTATTCTGTTGATTCCTGTTGGTCTGCCTGGCTCTTGGCCTGGACCTCTCCCTAGAATTCTTTCCTTTTCATCTCCTGCCTCTTGCTGTTGAAAATCTTTGGTAGGAAGATGACCCCTAAAGATGTCCACATGCTAACATGTGAAACTTGTGACTGTGTTACTCTGCATGACAAAAAGAACTTTGCAAATATGATTAAGTTAAAAATCTTGAGATGAAACAATTTTTCTATTTAAAAAATTGGAAAAAGATAATTTTATCTGGGTCTAATCTCATGGGTTCTTAAAAGCAGAGAACCTTTCCTAGATGTGGTCAGAGGGGACATGTGTCTTAGGAAGAAAGGCATAAATGGATGCACAACTTTGCTGTCTTTGAATGTGGGGAAAAAAGACCATGAGCTAAAAAATAAAATGGACGGCCTCTAGAAGATGGAAAAGGTAAGGAAATGGATTTTCCACTAGAGCGTCCAGAGGGAAATACAGTTCTGCTGACACCTTGATTTTACCCATTGAGACACATATGGGTTTATAGAACTTTAAGATAATAAATAATAAATTTTTGTGGTTTTCAGCCACAAAGTATGTGGTAATTTGTTAATAGAAATAGCAATCTGATAAAAAATCTATATAATCTTGCCGACTTAACCTTTAATCTATACAACCTTCCCGGTTAATTTTTAATTAACCTTAATTAAAAATCCCCTGCAAAGGTTTTCTTGGTTCCTGTGATTTGGTATACACTTTCCCAGTTTTGGACTTGTATCCTTTTTGTTATACTTACCTTAATTTTTCTCATACTACAAGGTATCCATGAAGTTCATGTGCAATTTAAAATTGCATACAGACTTAATGGGCACCCTAATAGTGGTTGGCGCCCTTTGCTGAACCCTCTCTTAGACTACAGTCTCTCGTGCTTATTTTCATACCACATTAATCAGATAATCTCTACATTTTGCACTCAGATTAACATAAACTTGTACTGTGCAGTAGCATCATCATTAGGCATATATGGCTATTTAAATGTAAATGTAAATTAATTAAAATTATATAATTAAAAATTCAGTTTCTTATTCCTACTACCACATTCCAGGGTTCATAGACACATATAACTATCTGTAACACAGATATAAAACATTTCCACCATCTTGGAAAGTTCTTTCATATATCATTGTTCTAGGTGGCCAGGTTTTGGATACTTGGACAATATTTTCTTGGCTCTTCCACAGGTATGTTCATTGAGATATAATCATGAGAGCTACTGTTGTGTGTGTGTGTTTTTTTTTTTTTTTTCTGTTTAGAAGCAAGCTTTCAAATGTGCTTTGCTGGGAGAACTCATTTGTATCAATTGGGGTCCGAGGAGGAAAGCAAAGCCACACTATGCAATCAAAGGAAGAGTCTTTAATGACAGCGAGGTGTGTGTAGAGTTAAGAGAACCAACAAAATGTGCCGAGGCAGCCAGAGTTCAGCAAAGTGTGAAGCTATGACCATTTAGGCTTGAAGGGTTATTGGAGTTGTGGGAAGTGACACCCAACATAGCTGTGGTCCTGAGGAATGCAGCTGCTAACAGAAATGTGGCCCAAAGCAGAGAGGAAGCAAGGAAAGAATTCTCTAGGCTTTCTCAACTCCTGACCTTCAGTCTCCAGCCAAACCCAAACCCAACCTAGAACCAACCAGCAAGGGAGCCTGGGAAAGTCAGTCTGTGGTACAAGCCTCCTGTGGCCCAGAGCACAGAGAAAGGCAGAGGGAAAAATCAGGGTGGGGGAACAAATGGAAACTGACCAGCACCATGGTTCAGGGCATAGCATTTCTTAATCCCGTTTTCAGTATTTTTTTTTTTTTTTTAGAGGTAAGGGATATTTATTTTAGAAGTGAGTGATAAAAGTTATCCAGAGGGACTCCATCTCCACATTGAGAATAATAAAAATAATGGTTCTCTTTTGCTGTGGCATCCTGAAAGGTGAGATTGAACAGTCCACAGCGGTGAGGGGGCATCTGAGCTGCTTACCCGTGCTTGTTTTTTTCCCCTGATTTATATACTTCTCATTCTAATTTGTGTTTTACTTTAGCCTATTGTTTTATTTTTGCTTTTTTAAATTTTATTGTAAGCATGTTTTGTTGCTCACATTGGGAAATGAAGCAAAAATAAAACAGACAAATACATAAATGCCTGCATTTTTGATCCTCAGAGTCAGTGTGACTTGTTTGGTTAAATGCAGACAAATTCAGCCAGGTGGATAAATAATTTATGTGGTAATTTCCTTTTCTACCAATAGCTAACACTGAACACTGTTCAATACATACGTATTTCTATTGCCTGATATGATTGGATAGCTTCTACCTTTCTATGTCCTCAGAGGAGATAATAAAGGGAACTTAAACTGAAACTGATGCTGGAAGTGAAGTTATAACTGTATGAGTCACAAATTCGAAACAGGAGTTCTTCCATTATGTCTGAGGGACATGGTGAGAATTAGGGACATTTATGATAGACACGGTATGGGTCTGGGGATTTTCATGAGAGCATTTTACAGAACTGTGCAAGATGAATAATACCCACCTAAAGTAAATATAGGATTGGAGGCTAACAATATAATAATTTTAGCCATTTGCACATTCATTTTTTTCCCTTAGTAATTGCTATGCTTAAGTCATAGATTCTTAGATATGAAGATGAGAAAAGAAAGTGGAAAAAGAATTCAAATTTGGAGAAGTCCACATTGGTTTTTATGTACAAGTTATTAAAGTTTCATGCCTTTAGAAATTTAGCCACTTTGCTGTTTTAAAGCAAAGCAATGAAAATAGAATACTCTAAGAATAAAATGAATATTCATTCCCCTCCTTCCCATCTTTCCACTGTTAGGTTTTCTGCAGATTCATTAAATTTCTTTCAATCTTCAGAAACTTAATGAAAACAATCAAATCCAGAAACTTAGTAAAAATTATCAAAATCTCCCTTTAGTCATTTTTCTTTTTGGCAACATGTTTTCACTTCCACTTTTCCATCTTTCTTACTGGTCATATATTATAAATAGGTTAACATTTCGGTTATTTATATTCTGTTCCATCTGGTCATAATTCTTTCTTTTTTGAAGAAATTAAGAGTAAATTATACTTGATATTTTTAATGGCAAGAAAAATCCTATAATTCTATAATAATTTGGGTCTTTGGGGAGCTCATGATGGGCTGTTAGGAATTGTAACTCAGATTTCTAAATAAAATATTTGTAACACCATTAATCTAGACATAAAATATATATGTTTTTAATTACAAATATATATTTCTTCAAAGAAATATGTACTTATGTATATGAAAATCCTCTGCAAAGGTTTTCTTGGAAAATAGAACTCGATAAATGAAATATTCTTTCCAGGTTATGAAGTTACTTTTGTTTGCAAATAAGAAATATTTTATGCATAACATCCTTTATATTTGATGTATTCAATGTAAGTTTTTAAATTATATAATAATTTTTAACACAATAATTAAGTATACTTTTACATGTTCTCAATTTTGCTCTAAATGGAATTTCCAGCTGTTGGATTCTAAGAAAGAGGGTACTTCTTTGTTTTAGCCTGTTTATAGGAAAGCTTAAAAAATTAAGGAGAGTGAAAATCATCCACTTTCGAGTATAGCACAATAAATTGTTTGCTGGAAGTGGTGACCTCCACAGTGTCAAAGAAAGAATGTCTCTATCTTCAGTATAGAACTGTAAAGAGAAGGAGAAAAATGTTCTGAAATTTTGAACTTTGTCCAATTAATTTTTTTTCTTCAGCCAACATTATTGGCAATACCTACTTCAAATGCTATTCTTTATTACCTTCATAGATTTCTATAAAGTTTTATTTTCCTTGAATTATAATGATTTCTCATGAATTTCTAGCAGAAGACATTTGGATTTAGTTTCCCATTCAGAACTGTATAAAATTGCTGATATTTGACATTTTATTTTTTAACTTACAAAAGTAGTTCAAATTAATGTTACCAAATATCTCTTATAAAGACTAGGAAGAAATAGTTTGTTTTGTAGGAGACTTACTTACTTAACCAAGAGGTATTTTAACTGAAAAGTGGAGGGGAGAGTAGAAATGCTAATTGTAAGAGCAATATGGATTCCAACAGGTGGGATCTTGAAGAAGCCACTGGGAGAGTGCTCAGAAATTTCCAGGAGAAAATCATAGGCCGGGTACTCAGTATTTCCATACAAATGCACAAAAATGTATAAGTAATATAGTAACCTTGAAAGATAATACATAGTGATTCTATAAACATAGGTCCCTATCCCTTTAGGTTGATACTATATTTGTAGGGTCTGAGAGAGCTATCAGGAATTGAAGCTAGTTAAACACTCTTAACACTGATGGAGGTCTCCCACTGGTTGACCTGGGCACTTTAAATCAGACATGTTGGGTAAATATATGATCATTCCATTTGTATTTTTCCTTCAGGTACATATGTATATTATGAGATACCTGGCCAAACATAATACTAAGCAAAGATACTTTCTATATGTAGCCCTCTACTGTATCAAAAAAGTATGTGAGATTTGTTCTGTCATGTTTTTGGTGAACTTGTGCGGTGTTTGTGTTTCAGAGAGAGGGCTTCAGTAAAAGTGTGATAGCCATCTTCTAAGTCCTTCTTGGCTACTAAAGGATTACATTCCAGATTTTGCATTTGACCAGTTTATTCTCCTTTAGACCACACAGGTTGACTTTTGCTGTTTGAGCTTTGCAAGAGCCAAAATATTTCCATGATAATGACATAAACCAAGGAAGATATAGACCTTTAATCAGAAGGTTGAGAACTGCTATATAAAGTAAAGATTAGGTCTTAGCAATATCTCATAGGCCCGTAGGCCTCCCCGAGGACTCCATCTCCCTGCTTACAGTACCACAGACATGGCCCTGACATCCAGGGTGCAGTCATGAAGGGACACCAGGCTGGTGCCATGCTGTGCTAATGAAGTGATGTAGGATCTATAGTCAGTGCAGAAAAGCCAGGAGAGTTCTTTATGTGAGTTAGTTTCATATTTTCTTCAGGACTAGAGGGCTGTCATTCCAAATGACTTGAAATACAGTGGTCCCTCCCATTGTTCAAAACAAAAGGAGAAGACCAAAAGCAGCAGTAGGGGGCCTCACACAGCAGAAAAGTGTCACTAGCCACTCCCAAAGCAATATTCACTGGAGTAATAAGCAGCTGCAGAAAGGAAGAAGTAGTTAGGATTATCTATGAATAAAAGGTTTAAAGAATCAGACTTTTATTTTTTCTCAGACTTTATTTTTTTCCCCAGTCTCCTTCTTCTCCACATAAATATATTTTTGAATTGAGATTTATGGTTTTCCAGGTTATAGAAGACCATGTACAAAGGAAAAGGGCATCACTGCAGACATTCAAAATGCCAAGTTGCTGTGTGTATGTGTGTGAGTGCGTGCGATGTGTATGCATGGGCTACTATTTTAAACATGCCCGCTGAACTTTTATGATAGTTAAACTGGTTTCTGGTGATCACACTTTTCTTTTCTAGTACTGTCACACAAAAATATATATTGTGATCCTTTGCTAGAGCTGGTTACTTTTATTTGGTTTCTCTCTAGTTTAGCCAGTTCATATGATAAAAACGCTCTGTTTTCCATCTCCATGTCCTTAGAGAAAGGCAGATCTTAATGTATATAAACTTATATGGTTTTGTATAAACATGTTCAGTGCCTTCCTCTAGACAAGTTACCTGTTGTCCTGATTACCCTTCTTAATTAAAGAAGTTGAATTAGTAGTACCAAGGCCAGAGAAAAATCTTACTGGCTTATCCCTGCCTTGCTGCCTCTAGGGAAGGGTAACTTGGGCTCCCCTGTTTAACTGTGTTTATTTCAATGGGGCTCTTCAGTATTTCCCATGCAGGATCATGTTGCGAGAAATGGTCAATTTGCTGAGTAGAAAGGTAACTCCATTTTCCTAGCAGCTGTGTCTATTTTTCTGAAGGTGATGTACTTTTATAAAGCCTCTTAATCCATATTTATTAATAAGTCAAGTTGCATTTTTAGATATTCACTGAATTTACCTAAGTTCAAGATATTAGCTGTTTATTATTAATTCTGTTCTCAAATAAGTGTTTCCCCCCTTTTGTGCCCACAGAATCGTAGGAGGTGAAGAAAAGATTTGCTATCTTGATAAAAAGAAGCCCCTATATAAGGACATATCAAAAAGGCAGTTTAACCAATCAAACACAAAAATGCCATTGCTCGATGCGATTCTCCCAGGGAAACTTATATTTGGTAGGTGTAGTCTCCTGAAAATGACCTTTTAAGGAGGGTCTACATGTTCCCAGGTGTTTAAGTGGGACTGAGCTCTTGGCATGACTAGCAAAATGGGCTTTCCAGCACACTTATTTTGGGTAATTATTTTCCCCTATGAGTGTCTAATTTGATTGCCAGACTCTTTCATAATTTCATTATTCTGTCTTTTTCTCTTGTGAGGATACTGTTGGGTGAAATTTATAAGCACATTATTCAGCTTGGCAAGAATGGGGGGAAAATGACCATTTTCTGACATTCTCTTTTTAAGGAGATTTGCTTATTTCCTTGTTTGATTGACTGCAGTGACATTCCCCCTTTTGTGTTGTTACACAGTCTAAGATCTGAGAAAGATGTCATCATTTCTTAGGTGATATGCCATCCAAACATTCTCTTGGTATAGCTATGTAAATACAACCTTACAGGTCCTGCCATGGTACCACTCTTGGAATACGAGCAAACCTCCTACTCTTGTGCTTCCTTACCATGTCAACCATGCTCCCTCCCCTTTTTTGGTAGTAACTTCCCCTCTGGGACTAAAATTAAAATCTTTATATATCTTCCTCCTCCTCCTCCAAGTTCAGTTGACTGATGATAGACATGAAAATTCTTGTGGGTTTGTGTTTAATTTCAGGTTAGTATGACTAGAAACCGTTTTCTCTCCCCAGTGCAGATGCCGTGAGTGACCACCTTTCAGTGACTCTAACTTGCCCTTGAACTCCCTCAGACAAACCTAGTCCGGTGGCCTCTGTCATTTGGCTTCAGGGGTTGGCCCTTTGTGCTCCTCTCCAAGTCCACAGGCCCACCTTCTTCTTATCTTCTCGTGTTCAGCTGAACTGCTCCTTCATCCACAAAGCCTCTATGAACTTCCTTTCCCTCATATGAAAGGAAGCTTTTCCTTTTCAAATTCTTGGGTGCTTCATCTCTATATCTCTCTAATTCCCCTGAGCATTTTATTCCTGTCAAAGTGATTTTGCTGAACAGTTTTCATCTTAGAAGGAATAACAGGAACCATTTCTGATTTTCCTTTTATCTGCCCAGTCTCTGGCAGAGACTCTAAGACATGGGAACTGCTGGCCACTGATGAAGAAATGGATAAAGAAGCATGTGAGACTTCTGGTAGAGCATAGCATTACTTGAGGGAGAGAAACTATAGTTTTGATGAATAATTAAGGGATGGATAGGAGCAGCTATCTTTACGGAAGCTTTGTAAAGAGGGAATGAGTTTACACCATGGAGGAGGGATTCTGATCAACAAAATTCAAGGTGAATAATCCTCATTAGTCAAGGTCCAGAATTTCTTACTAGAAAAGCCTGGGATTTCCTTTATTAGTGTCTTTAAGGTAGGCTTTGTAGCTGTGGGTGTGGTTAGATGGAGAAGTGGTGGGGGAATTAGAGGAATTCCCTTCTGGATTTATTGTTGTTTCCAAGAAAACAGTCCTATACAGAGAAGAGATTTCCACAAATCATATTTTATGGCCCAAAGGGTCCTAGAAACTTTCCCCAAATGAGTAAGAAGCATGATTCTACTTTGAAAAGACAGTTACATGGTGTATTCTCTTAAATTCTGAATAAAATGAATAGTAAAAACTACTGATAAAATCAGAAAAGCCCCTCAGTTACAGTATAATGCAGGGGCCCCAGCTCCTGAGACATCTATGAACATACCTTGAAAAATCACCTTCTAAGAAAATATAGTTTGATGGTGTAATATTCAACTCTAGGATAAGCTTGTAAAATTTCTATCAATCATTTGTTCTCTGTTTTCAGGAGTCTCATTATAGCCACGTGATTGCCTACACATCTTCCACCAAACCCATTGTTTTTTTCCTTAAATCTATTCTGTTGGTAGGATCCCTGTTTTCCCCAACAAGAAGCCCAAATCCTGGTTTTCTTTGAGTTCTTCTTTCTTACATTTGCCTTCCAAACAAGTGTTTCTAGGTTCTGGTCATGTTGCTCTATCACTTTACAGCAGTGAGGTCCTATATGCCAGGACAGCACATCTGAACACTATTTTTCCTCCCTCCTACCTAGTTTCCTTCACTCCTTTCTTCAAGCCACCATTACTAAGCCCTATGTCCATTATTCCATGCCCATGCCCAGTAACTTTCTCCATTGCTTACAATACAAATGCTAAGCTCATTAGAATCCTACAAGTTTCTCCTTTGATTTTATCCTTTCCTATTAAAATTTTATCCTTTCTTCAAGATCCCACATCTGTATGTAAAATTTCAATTTGTTTATATGTTTGCCTTCCACTTTAGGAGTCTAACCTATTTTTGCATTCCCAAAGTGGTTGACATAAGTCCAGCACAGAGAAAGCCTTGGACTTCAACTTTATGCAGGAAAAGATGATATCTCCTTTACCTTTGTGATCCCAGCACTTACTTAGTGTCTAGCTCTGATAAACATGTATTGAGTGATAGATGAACAAAAATAGTTTTTCCACAAGTGAAGGCATAGACCCTTCTACCTCCAGTTATTTTTCAATTAAGAGGCATTATGGAGACAAACAGATGGTTACAATGTTCTCTCTTATATTGCCTAGTTAGACTTTGGGCCTATCATTATTCTCTGGATATATAAAATGAAGTTAAGGCTTAGATATAATGTTGTGTGTGTATATGAGAGAGAGAGAGAGAGAGAGAGAGAGAGAGAAGAAGGAGGAAGAGGAGGAGGAGAGAATTCCATGGGGACAAGGAAATAATCTTCCTCATAATTAGACTTCATTCACATAATTACCACAGGATGATACCAAGGTCAAGAAAAGTTGAAGTTTAGAGTTCGAAGAGATCTTTTTTATCTCCTGATGCTGGAAGAAGCGTTGACTTGGGTTTGCGCCTCATCTTGGCACTGTGATCTTGGAACCTAGGAGTGATAAATCTTATCAATAGCTAAACTCATTCTCTGTTCAGTTAACAAAGCACCTTTTTTTTTTTAATAATTTTATTGAATCATAATTATGTACATTGGTGCAATCACAGGGCACGATTCATATACATTCAGAAATATTTTGATCATACTGTTACAGATATCCTTCATGGCATTTCCTTGATCAATATATAAAGACATTAATACTCTACCTTTAATAAGTTTCGCCAGTACCCTGCTAAGATGCACCATAGGTGTGTTCCCACTAATTGCACTCCCTCTATCCATCCTCCCCCCACCCCTCCCCTCCCTTTCCCCTCAGAAGCTTTTCTTTCTTCCTGCAATGGATAGTCAATATATAAATGTACATTCATCACTTACCTAGAATCTAACAAAAGTTAGGTTCAGTAGACATCATGATATAGTGTTAGAAAATAGGAACCAGAATCTCTAATATTCTAAATGAAGAGAAAAATCTTAGTAAATGGTTGTGCAACAAGAAACACTAGTACCTGTAACACCTGATCCTTCGGATGCAGTTTGACATCCTTCTGTCTGATAATGTCTTTTAGCCCCACGGTCAAATGTTCTGCACATGCCAGAAGTTTCATAACATCCTCTTGTGTTCTGTTTTTAAATTCCATTCCAGATTCCAAGTTGTTAAATGAAAAATGGCCAGCAAACCAGGGAAAAGTTATTAGATTCCAAACAGGACTTCCTTTTTTCTAACTTCATCCTTCATTTTGCCAAACTCATATTCATGTTAACTTAAGAATCTTTCAAACTCTGATACAATAATAATAATCACAGATAATATAATTTATTAAGTGTGTTTTATAACTGCTAAGCATTTAATAAACATGATCACACCTAAAATATTATTCTAATTTTATTAACAGGAAAATTAAACAGAAGCACACATCACAAAACACTAAGAAAAAAAGCTCACAATTTTAAATTAAGAGAGTAGCCATGAGGCCCAGACAGAAATCTTGTAGGTCACCCATGAGACTCAACGCTGAGCAGAAGTGTGAGGTTGGAACTGCCACAGAGAGGCCTCCTTAGGCTGATACAGAGTTCCCCCACTTGGGATTGGACAGGGACCCCAATTTCCTAGGCTGGAGTGAGCTCAAAAATCAGGGTCATCATGAACTTCCTTCTCTAGACACAGACAGGCCACCTTTCAAGCAACGCCATGAAAAAAATGTAGCCTGAAAGGGTCTGTGTGGTTCTTCCATGAGCAGGGAACAAATAGCCCAATATCTGACCTGAGCCCAAAACTACCAGGGCCAAATTCTTGTGCTAAGTTTGAAATCATTTTCTACCCACAGACCTTTGGCTGACTGTGTCACACTTTACCAAAGGATTGGAAAAGCATCTTTTAGAACCATTACACTGATAACTGAGGGGGCTTCACACTTGGATTCCTTCCTTCCACTGTTGGAGGTTCCGTTTCCCCCCTTCTGGTTTATCAATCTTTCAATCATTCCCAGTCAATATACTCAATCCTGTCGCTTCACATGGCCTGAGCTTTTGTTCTTTAAACCCTGAGACCAAGAACACAGGATAGTGTAAAATTTCAGCAATATATTTGGAAAACCAAATCGGAAAAACCAATCAGTGTTTCCAGTTATTCTGTGGTAAGTAGTGAAACCACTTCTTCACTCTGTAATTTCTTTTCTATCCTATTTATAGATAGACAAAAAGTATGATATAGTATGAAAAGTCATACTCCTGTTAGCCATTACATATGAATAGTCTTTCTGCCAGCCTTGAAGTCACAAATGAAAGGTTACTGGGGTCTTGGAATCCCTCTTGGCTCCTGAAAAGGGTGCAGTTCCTGCAAAGGGAACACAGCAGAGGAACACTAGGGAATGAGGGAACTTTGGAAGACTCTGAAACCTATTCTGTTTCTGCTAACTTTCTCTGGTTCAGAGTCAAAGAGTGAACAGAAACATGAATCAGAGGTTTTGGGGTCCCAGCAACGGTTTTAACCCCACAGCACTAATGAGCCTTCTTGTAAAACTCCTCTGAGGAATTCTCTCCAAGCTCTTTTACTGTCAACTCATGTCTCCTGAGCCCCAAGCCTCTCTTGTCCCTCATCTCTACATCTATCTGCAAGATCTTTCCCCCAGTACTAGGTTTTTCTAAAGTATTTTTCTTGTGGTGTGAACACCTGCTTTCCATGCTAATAACCACATGTCAGGAATGGACTACTTCATATATTTAGCTAAGCTTTTGCTGGCTTCCTCTGTTGTATTTGAGCTTTGAGTATGTTTTAAAGGATTGTATTTACTGCCTTTCTTGCCAAACTTGATTAATGTCAACTGGTATTCCTGTGTGTTAGCAGAATTGGCTGAACTATGTTATGAATAGAGAAAGGAGAGAATGAAAAGCAGCATGAAGAAAAGCGGCATTTTACTCTTTCCCTGGATGACACAGAGTCCACATGAAAGTAGCCAGGGTGACCTCATGAAGCAAAACTGGACCTATAGGAAATCCCTGGAAATAAATTGTAATTTGGTTAATGTAGAAAACCCATATAAGAGCTTTTTCTTCTGAGTTTTGAGCCTTCATTGAAGTTTTAGACTTCAGAGAGAGAAATTGAGGCACATAATAGGGGGAACTGCCTCGGTGAATGACACCCTTAGAAGGTACACCCACAATTCACCACACTTTGATCAAAGTACATGCAAAACCCAAATTGAAGTTCACTTCCTTCTTCAAAAATTGTAAAGAGAGGAACAACTTTGAAGATGAGGAAAGGTGAAGAAAATGACTCTGTTTACTTTGTTTTCTTCATGTAACTGGAAAGGTTCAAAGGCATGTCAGGTTTCTCTAAGACTTCAGCTAGTTGTGCCTAACTTGGTGCAAAGATTTTAACTGAGGAAAATGTTTTACCACCCACTCTGGCCTGGTCTAAAATTGCCTGTGGCAACCACTGGGAGGGTACTAAAGTATCTCTAAATGGCCAAACTACCAATTTTATGTAAAATGTCTCCTTTTGAACTGGTTTCTTTTAACCCTTTGATTGTTGGAAAGGAAGAAAGGTAGAAAACATGGTGTTTATAGCTC
>CAUYON010002849.1:0-11268 GCA_963573935.1 Arctocebus calabarensis | reverse complement strand
CATTTGTTTATTTTTGTTGTTGTTGCAATTGCCATGGCAGTCTTCTTCATGAAGTCTTTCCCCAGGCCAATATCTTCCAGTGTTTTTCCTATGCTTTCTTTCAGGATTGTTATTGTGTCATACCTTAAATTTAAGTCCTTTATCCAACTTGAATCAATTTTTGTGAATGGAGAAAGGTGAGGGCCCAGTTTCAGTCTTTTACATGTGGATATCCAGTTTCCCAGCACCATTTATTGAATAGGGAGTCTTTCCCCCAAGGTATGTTCTTGATTGGTTTATCAAAGATTAGGTGGTTGTAAGTTGTTATTTCATTTCCTGGGTTTCTATATTATTCCAAATGTCTATGTCTCTACTTTTGTGCCAGTACCAGGCCGTCTTGACCACTATGGCTTTGTAGTACAGCCTAAAGTCTAGAATGGTGATATCCCCAGCTTTGTTTTTATTACTAAGAACTGCCTTAGCTATGCGGGTTTTTTTTTCTGGTTCCATATAAAACACAGAATCATTTTTTCCAAGTCTTGAAAGTACAATGTTGGTACCTTAATAGGGATGTCATTAAATAGGTAGATTGCTTTGGGAAGTATAGACATTTTAACAATGTTGATTCTTCCCAGCCATAAGCATGGTATGTTCTTCCATTAGTTAAGATCTTCTGCTGTTTCCTTTCTTAGGATTTCATAACTTTCATTATAGAGGTCCTTCACCTCCTTTCTTAGGTATTTCATAGGTATTTCATTTTCTTTGAAGCTATGGTGAAGGGAGTTGTGTCCTTAATTAGCCTCTCATCTTGACTGTTATTGCCATATACAAAGGCTTAAGAGTATAGACTTTATACTCCAGTTCAAAATGGAATTGCATAAAGACATAGATAAGAAGCATCAGAAGCATGACTATTTTGCCAGGTGCAGCTTTAACAAGACCCATGGCAATGGAGTTAACTAATTCCAAGCTATATTTGTTATGATACAACAGACAATTCTCTGTAAAGAATACTCTGATTAATTTAAAGATGGAACCCAGAGCTTAGTTAAAAATTAATAATAATCAATGTGATTCCTCATATTAAGTACTTAGATATTTTACAAATATGAATAAAATTGTATTATTAGAAATCCCTTAGGTGCACATTATTATTATTATCACTGCTATTTTACAGATAAGAAAACTGAAATCAGAGGAGATTAAGCAATTTTCCCCTGGTATGTAACTAAAGACAGATGAAAGAACTGAACCTAGTCTCTTTCGTCTCCACAGCCTATACTTTAAATCATTCAACTAGAGTTTTTCAAAATGTGGTCCATGGCCATCTTCCCATCTTCTTCAAAATCATCTGAGATGCTTATTAAAAGTGCAAACTCTTCAGCCCCACCTAGTTCCACTCAATCAGTATCTCTGAGATGAAGCCAAAGAGTGCGCATTTTGTTCCATTTCTTGCCTATTAACACATGGCTAAGCTACTAGGCCTTCTGGTACTTAAGACACTATGATGATGTGAATTTTTCTTTTAAAATAAATTTAAAGAAAAAAATTATATAAATAATAGTATAGATAATATGATTAAAATCATAAAAATGGTATGAGAATAATTAAAATATGGCAGACATTGATATAATGGAATCAAACACACTTGGTTTTCTCACTCAACTTCTAGATATGTTCATATTTCAAGTAACATATATATTCTTGCAGTGATATACTTTTACTACTGGCAAAATGGAATATCAGAAGTGTTTACCCATGATTGGCTGTGACCATTAATAAAATGATAATTTTTAATCTCTTACCATAGTGCCTGGCTGTAGGAAATGTTCTACAAGTGCTACTGCTATTGCATCATCAGTGGCAGCCCCAGCGTCACCTGGGCTGCTGGTTATCTTTTAGGACCACAGACCATAAAAATCTGGGGAATATCTTTGTCAATTTGTAATGTTTATCTAATCTAATCTTCCCTAGGCTCTACTACCCACAGCTTAAATTTTCTCTAAAAGTGTTTTTAACTTATGGCTTATACCTTTGATTTTTTTTTAATTAAAAAAATGCTCTTATTAATCTGAAACTAAAGTTTAGCATACACTTTACTGAGGATAGAGGCTGTAGTATAAGTAGTACCCTGACTCTGTCACCAATAGAAACCATAGATATTTTCATATTTTATTAGTCACAATAATCATTTATATTTTTCACTACTTAAAAATTACTAGGCAGTTATTAGAAGGCATTTTTTTTTGAAGTTTTTGGCTGGGGATGGGTTTGAATCCACCACCTCCGGCATATGGGGCTGGCGCCCTACTCCTTTGAGCCACAGGCGCCTCCCTACAAGGCATGTTATTAACATAATAAAGAGCAACAATGACTAGGTCACAAGTTTGCAAAATTTTGATAACTGCATTTCAATATGATTGGTGTCCTTGTAATCGTATGTATTTTATGCTATGCATTTACAAGCATTCTGGGAAGAGAAACCTAGAGGTGACAGCACACTGGCACAGGTATCCTTGGCATATACACACAAAGTTTAAGGACCCCTGCTCTACAGCCTTCCAGATTATGGTCTCATACACTGCCTATATACATTGCTTCCAATCCCCAGGGATGATTAGTCCACATTTGTCTAGTTACATTTTTGAAATCATGGACAAAAAATTCTACTTGGAGGTCACAAAAGTAAAAACTGCCCTGCTAAGCCACATTTCCAAAAAATAATGTGAACAAAATTTGAAACATACCTAGCAAAATATCTGAGTCACCAGCCAAAAGAAATATTGAAGGCAGGAGAATTTCTAACACGTAAATTACCTTTTAAATAAGTGTAGCAGGATTTTATTTATTTTCATAGTATGCTCTGTATACAGACTACTTTCTTATTTACTTAAGCTGGAAGACATATATTGCTACATTATTGTTCACAAATCACTTGCTTTGCTGTAAAAAAAAAAAAAGGTGGGGGGAGAGATTGAGATAATGTAGGAGGATAAAATCAACTTTCAATCTTTGAAAATCTATCTTCTTTATGCAAGACATAAAGACATATAGTTAATGAACAAATTGTGTTTTCATTTTTAAGATTTATTACATTTGTACAAATGAATCATTCAGAGAAAAGGGTTTGTGATATGTACAATCGCCCATAAATTAGGCAGCAGATGTTTTCAGCTTCTCAGGAGACAGTTATCTAATCCAAGATGAATCAAAAGACCAGAGAGGTCAAGTTGGTGGTGGAGCAATGTGCAGGTCCAAGGCATTCCAGCTTCTGATTTAGTGTGCTCCCCAGAACTCAGGGGCAGAGAGAAAAGAAGGTTGTAGGAATGGAGGAATGGTGGAGACATGGAGGGGGTTGGGGAAAAAGAGAGAGACAGGGAACTGAGGAGAATAAAGGAAGAATGCATTAATAATTTTACATTTAAGAAGACATTTCCATATAATCTCCTCTCATTTTACCCCACTACCCATAAAAAGAAACTCATGTAATATTATCAGTATGTTTTGGTGAAGAAATAAAAAATGTACCCAAAAAGTTAAGTGATGTATCCAAATTAATACAGCTGCTAGGACCAAGGCAGATTTTGCACTCAGGAAGGCTCATGAAGAGGCTGCCTCTGGCCTTGGCTTTGGTCTTGCTCTCCCTCAATTCCTTTCTAACAGAACTAATGCTGTGATCTTCCTGATGGAAAGATATGCCCCTTTGAGCTTCAATACATTTCAAAGCTTTGGGGATAAGTCTAGGACTTTAAAGTCAATCTTGATCTGGCTACTGTTAACTTTTGGCATACTAGACTCAGCTCCTACTGACCTTTGAGGAACACTTGCTAAATGTGTAGAAATTTTGCACATTGGTTCATAAGCTGTAGGCAGCTTGAATTTTTACCATGGTAGAAATATTCATACTAAAGAAATTGGCAAAAATTATAAATTAAAGGTTTTACCTACACAACACTGATCCATACCACACTTCATTTAACCACACCCTTCCTCTTCTTTGCAACCATGCTAAACTACTCTCTGTTCAATAGGCCATGCTATTTTTTTGTAGAAAACACTGTTTCCTTTACCTCTGCTCCTGGGCCTGTTCCTAGATCTTCCTATTTGCAGATTCTGTGTGCCTTTCTTCCCAACATTCGCTATCCTCCAAGCTTCCCCCTAAGCCTGGGTGAAATGTTCTACTTCTGCCCTCAAATGTCACTCCGTGGTTTCCAAGTCAGAGGCAGTGACAAAGGCTGGCATGGCCCTATCTTTTGCCAGCGCATGTCATTGGACTGCATGTTACATAAGTGCAGAAACTCCATCTTTTCTTTGTTTTAAACTGTTCTCTATCACATATTTGGCCTCTAGTGAACACTCAATATTTGGCACCTGAGTAAATGAACAATTAAAGTTAAGAAAGTCATAAGGGAACAAAATCCCTGAAAAACAGGACTTTTAACTTATTCACATTCGGAAGTGGGACTCCACAAATCAGGAAGATCATTATCTAACCAGAAAAAAACCTTGAGGGAAATAAATAGACAAAACCAGGGTCATAAGTATTTTTAGTTTCTGGTTCTAGCCCGAGGATGGCAAGTACTTGTCCAGAAAACAGCACTTCCCCTTTGTGGGGCGTGAGAAGCTTCCCTGCTTGTTCCCTCCACTCTTTTCTGCTGAGATTCCCCCCGTCCAGGGCCACTGGCATCAATCAAAGCTGGCATTTAAGTGGAAACTCGTTAGGCAAGCTGGAGGAGGTCATGAGACACAGTCACTACCGCCTTCCTCCCAGAAGTTTCTCTGCCCTACTTAGAGCATCTCTCCGGCTTGCTCCCTTTCAGTGTCAGGTTTGAAACTGAGGGAAGTGAGGAAGAGGAGGAAGAGGAAGTGAGGCAGCTGCGTGGGAGGGGAAATTAAAAGAAGAGGAGGCGAGGGAGGGCCACTTGCATTCTGTTCTCACATTCCATCTCCTCCCCTTTGCTTTCCTTCCTTGAGTTACTTCTCTCACCTGCCCGTCTCCCGTCCAGCTTTGACTCTTAGTTTAAGTGCCCTTTTCACTGAACAGTGTCTTCTCGCGTCTTCTCTACTCCCTCTTCTGGCCCCTCCACCTTCCTTTCTCTTCTGTTATCCTCTTTCTTTCTCAACATCTTTCTTACATGTTTTCCTCCCTTTTAACAGGTTCCATGTTGCCTCTCAGAATTATTTTTTTACTTCCTCTATCTCATGGCTATCTCTCTTTCACAACTAGGTTCTAAAATTATCTTAGTCTTGAAAACAATTTTGCTCCTCTTCTTTCCCTGACCCTACTTATCTTTCAAGTTTCACTTTCTGTATCACTTTTCCCTGACATTCATCCATCCTCCCCGAAATCACTTTTTCTAAAAGGTTAGAAAGAAATATTTTAGATCACTTTTTTTTCAAATAGACTTTTCAACTAAATTTTGAAATATTTTATTTAATATAAAGGTGATAGATTTTTAAAAATTGTATAACATACATAGTAATAGAAACTTAAACATTATTTTCTAACTGGCTTTCCAAATCTTGCATTTCTTCTAACTGGATCATTTTGTCACACGTAGCTCTCTTTAAATTAAAACCAAACAGCAATGGCATTTTTTTAATGGTGTCGTTTCTGTCATAGTACCCATTATGTGTACATTGTTCAATGTATTACTCAAGTTCTAAAGCCTAGCATTTGCTATCAAGCCCTATACTTAATCTGATTTCTAAAGACATTTCATAGGAAGCTTCATTTTGAGCACAGGCTCATTACAGCATTTACACTTTTATTGCTTTACTGATGAATATGGAATGCCTGTGGGTCTTGAACAGCAAAACTAGTGCATGTTCTCTTAGAGGCCTTTACGTGGCTTTCTTAATGAATGTCTGTACCTTATTTCTCATTAAATTAAAAATATAAAAGTGTATTGCTGTTCCTTAAAAAAGTAGAACACGCAATTGTGAGTTGAGGTCCAAGTAAATGTCACCACTAGGAAGAGGCAGACAGTCATAGGCAAGGTGTTTTACAGAGGGTGGGGAAGTTTAGCAGGGAGGCATCAGTGTTTGTTTCCTCAACGTCTATCAGTCCTGTGGCTAACCAAGTGCAAAAACAAGCTTGAGCTAACAAAACAAAGGAAACTCAGCAAATCTCTTAATAGAAGTCCTAAGCACCCAACAACAAAAAAATGGAAAGACATATCACGGTGAACTCTCTCTCTTCTCCCCCAAATTTATTATCAGCTGTGGAAGACCAATTAGGGAATATTAAATCCAAATCTATCACCTCACTGGGCGACAGTGTGGTTGTAATTAAGAACATTAGCTTTAACCTGGGACAGCTTAACTTGTCACTTTGAAACTCACTACTTATCTTCTCAGTTAATAATGGTACCAGCACTAATGGGTACTAAGTATTCAATAAATGAGGCTTATAAAGTTATGGCAACCTAGGAATTGCTCATTAACTATTATCTATGAGTCCCAAAGAAGGATAGATTTTCTGAAGTTACTTACTTATTATATCCTGGGGCAGGATTAAAATGCTATGATCAATTTGATTTTTATGCCAGTGCTCTTTCAACTCACCAAAACAGTCCAACTATGGCCTACAAGTTAAGTCCACCCTGCAGTCTGTTTTTATAAATAAAATTTTATTAGAACTTAACCACACTAATTCATCCATGTATTGCTTATGGTTGCTTTAGCTCCAGGAGAGCAGAGTTGGTTAGTTATAATCCACAGAGCAAATCATATTTACTAAATAGCTCTTTACAAATTTGCTGACCCCTGTGATTAGGACACATGAGCCCTTCTAGACAAAGCACTCCTGTTTAGATTACTTAAAAAAACTTAGTAAGCTTTACCATAATATTTACTGTGCCTTTGGAGATCTTACATAAAATAAGGTACAAATTGCCTAATAATATCTGACCTTCCTGGATCTTAGTTTTGGCAATGACAAAAACAAAAACAAAACAGCTACCATAGCAGTAAGGTAATCTATGAACAGTAAAAAAATAGATTTTCAATGTAGCAGAGTGTTCAGAACCAAAATCTTTATCCATAATAGGCTTCTCATTTCCATTTCCTTGACATTGTCAAATTTCTGGGCATAAAGTTTCTGGTAGTATTCAAAGATAATCTCTTGTATTTCTGTGGCATCAATCATTATTTCTCCTTTATCATTTCTGATTGAAATTATTAGAGATTTTATCTTTTTATTTTTAGTTGTTCTGGCCAAAGGCTTATCTATTTTATTTAGTTTTTCAAAAAACTAACTCCTTGTTTCATTAATTTTCTGAATAATTCTTTTGTTTTCAATTTCATTGATCTCTGATTTGATTTTGGATATTTCTTTTCTTCTGCTGGGTTTAGGCTTAGATTGTTCTTCTTTTTCCAATTCTATCAGATGGCTTGTGAGTTTGTTGATATGCTATCTTTCTGTTTTTCACATGTAGGCGTCTAAAGCAATAAATTTTCCTCTCAGGACTGCTTTTGCTGTATCCCATAGGTTTTGTAATTTGTGTCTTCATTGTTGTTATACTCAAGGAAGTTAATGATTTCCTTTTTTATTTCTTGCTGCACTCAAGTGTCATTGAGCATAAGGTTGTTTAACTTCCATGCCTTTGTGTGAGGTTGAGCATTTTTGTTGGAGTTGAGTTCCATTTTTAGTGCCTTGGGGTTTGAAAAGATCAAGGTAGAATTTCAATTCTTTTGATCCTGCTGAGTATATCCTGCTTAAGTATATTGGTTAAGGGAAAAATACAATAGGAAGACATTTCAATTTTAAATATTTGTGTGCCCAATTTAAATGCTCCCAGATTCATGACACAGACCTGCTTAATTTAAGCAATACAATATACCATAACACCATAATAACAGGGGACTTTAATACCCCTCTCTCAGAGCTGGACAGATCCTCTAAACAGAAATTAAATAAAGATTAGAGATTTAAATGAGACTTTAGAACAAATGCCTTGATAAATGTATATAGAATGCTCCATCCCAAAGATATAGAATATACATTCTTCTCATCATCCCATGGAACATTCTCTGAAATTGACCATATCCTGGTGCTATTACCTTTGTGATTATCTTGGTCAATAGAATAATTCCTAAGGTTATTCCTTTTGTCACCACACCTTTTTGTACAGCTACCTTGAGGTCAGCTGTGGTAGAAGCCACAGAGTAAGATATATTTTTCCAGTAGACTAAAAAAGTCTCAGGTAGTAAAAAAAATTAGAAGTTCCCTTTTAAGTAAGTTTAATTTGAAAACGTCATTGCACCTTTATAAGACATTTAAAGTTAACCAAACTTTGTTTTACAATAGTCTCGGAAAAAAAAATTTGATAACTTTTTAAAACTTAGTCAATTTGTTGCTTTAAAACTACTTTTTGTTTGTTGGTTTGTTTCCTTTCATAAGTCATATACACATAGATAAATGAATACATTTATGCTTTTGTGGGCTACAATGTGTTGTTTTTTTAATACAGTTTGGAATGGTTACATCAAACTAATTAATATAGCATTCACCTCATGTACTTAATTGTGTTAAGACATTTATGTTCTATACTTGATACATTTGACTTGTACCCTTACAATATGCTCCATAGGTGTGGTTCCACCATTTGTTTATAAACTTAATTTCTCTTTCAAGTATTTCAATTGGCTGATTCAATTAATAATCATGTTTTGAGTACTAATAACATTTTGTAAATTTAGTGAAAATTGCAAAGCTAACATTTTTTTAGATAGCGCCATACTGATGGTAGCATAGCAATATCTCAACCTAAAGGTGTACGAGTAAAACAATAATTCAAGTATCCATTCCAAATTTATTTACAAAATTGTTATTTCAATTAGATTTCCATGATAGTTGTAAATATATTAAATAAATATTCACAGGGGCCACCTTTCTTGTTCAGGTATAAGTGACATTCCATAACATTCATGTATATATCTAAAATGTACAATTTCATAATGTTTTACATGTGTGTTCATGTATATATGTGAAATCATCATAGTAATCACTATAATGGTTGTGTTCATCATCCCAAATTTTCTCATGCCCTTTTGTAAATAATTCTCAAAGCAATTGTATCATGACAATTAAACTGAAAAATTGCAAATGATTTGAAAAGATATTTAACCAAAAACAAATTGTAAATAAGCACATTAAAAAATGCTCAACATTATTAACAATTATGAAAATAAAAATTATTAATACAATATTAATTATTACATACAATGTTACGTACATTTTAGAATGGCTATAGTCAAACAGAATACCCATATTGAGTTTTGAAGAAGTTGTAGAAGAACTAGACTTTTCATCTATACGATGGGACAATTACTTTGGAAAAACAGTTTGATAATTTCTTTAAATAGTTAAACATACACCTACTATTCAATCCAACCATTCTACTCCTAGATATTTACCCAAGAGAAATGAGAGTATATGTTTATGTAAATACCTGTACTAGGATGTTTAAAGCAGTTTTATCATAATAGACAAATATTAAAATTAACTCCACTATCCATCAACAGAATGAATGGATAAGCACATACTTATGTAACCAAACAATAAAATATTACTCAATGGTAAAAATGAATGAACTATTCATACATCCAGTGATATTGGTGAATCTGAAAATAATTGTGCTGAATGAAAAAAATCTATAGAAAATATTACATATTGTAAGATTCTATTCTATAGTTATATAAAAATTGTTAAAAAGTAGAGACAAGGGCTGAAGACTCCCTAAGGTGACAAAATCCATTCATCCCTCATGAGTGACTTTAACCTTGCTTGATTTGCAACTACAAGTAAAACTTGACTTGAGTAATTTCTTATAAATACTTATATTAAAGAAAAACAGAATTTAATCTCAACCAATCAGAATCAGTCAACAAACTTATAATTATGTAACTAGGGTCTTCCAGAGCAAGGGGAAATAAACAAAATAAGGCAACTTTATAATGGTAACCAATCGATTTTTTTGTATCACTTCTATATTCATCCTATAAAATCTTGCCACTTGTTCTTCTTCAACAGTGCCCCCAAACCATTTTCAGTTTGGAGCTCTCCATTCATGAATCTGTTTGTTCAAATAAACTTTTTGCAATTTTCTTGTGTCTCAATTTACCTTATCAACAAAGTCAAGAAAATGCAAACCACTAATAGTGATGGAAACTCAATCTCTGGTTGTCTGGGGAGGGAGAAAAGGATGGAAAAGGTAAAAGAAGCATAAGAAAAATTTGAGAGTTCTGGATATATTCATTGTTTTGATTGTAGTGAAAGTTATACTTACATGTGGATGTGTCAAAATGCATTTAATTGTAACCTTTAAATATATGTTTTATTGCGTGTCAGTTATACCTCAACCAAGCTATTAAAAATTATTTTTAATTTAATTTTTAAATATAAAGTTCAAAAAGCAGTAAAAACTTATGTTTTTAAAGCAGAAGATAAAGATGTTCATTTTTTTCTCACTGTCAATGAATACCTGTAAATACAAACTAAAGTGTTTTATTAAAATTCTTTTTGATTAATGTATCAAAATTTAGACTTTGATTTATATATTTCTTAGTAGCATGCTTATGATTAACTTAATGCTATATAACTTCAAATTTCCACAGGCAATTAAGAATATTTTTTAAAAGATCAAACCATGGAGGACTTTAGGCATCTCTGGCAGGCAGGATCTGCCCAGAAACTTCCCTTTGGAGAAACAGGGAGACAGCGTAAGACTTATGGACACCCTGAGGAAGGCAAAAGTGGCAGAGATCAAGCAGGTGGTTGCGTGTGTTCATTCGGTCTAATCCTGTTGGCAGCTCTGGGTTGGGTAACAGTGGGACTATAGGCTGTAAAGGCCTTGCCTGTGAGCTGTTTGGGTTTCTTTTGGACTTGGCACTTGGTTGAACTGCCTTGGGAGAACTTGGGAAGGAGTGTGGGGGGTTTAGAGTGTTGTCTGGGGCCCCAGACTGGGCCACCGAGCCAGATGGAGCTCCCAGTGTTTGGTGGTGGGCTGTGTGGAGCCATTGTGGGAGAACTGCCCTGGCAAGCTCCACCCTCAGGGTCACAGAACAAGCATTGGGCAGGAGTGAGTAATCAAATGATTGAGCAGCCTAAAGGTGGGACTGAGACGCCTCGCAGCCTTAGCCCTTAGGGGCATAGGGTGAGACCGGTTTTGGCACATTGGGTAAGTGGAGAGCCACTTAAGGAGTGATCCCAGCCACAGCGCTTTCCTGGGAAAGCTTCTGCTTAGCCCAAGTTAGCAATTTAAAGTGTCTTCTAAGCAGGCTGAG
>CAUYON010002848.1:0-17349 GCA_963573935.1 Arctocebus calabarensis | reverse complement strand
ATATAGTGATCAAGGAAATGCCATGAAGGATATCTGTAACAGTATGATCAAAATATTTCTGAATGTATATGAATCGTGCCCTGTGATTGCACCAATGTACATAATTATGATTCAATAAAATTATTAAAAAAAAAAAAGTTTCTGCACAGCTAAGGAAACATTCAAGGAGACAACCCTCAGAATGGGAGAAAATATTTGCATGCTATGAAACTGAATAATGGCTAATTACCAGAATCTGCAAAGAACTAAAGCAATTCAAAAAGAAAAGAGCAAACAACCTCACTAAAAACTGGACAAGAGACATGAACAGAAACTTTTCTCATGAGGACGTAAGAATAACCAACAAACATGTGGGAAAATTCTGATTATTTGTAACGATCAGAGAAATGCAGAGCAAAACCACCTTGAGATGCTACCCAACTCCAGTGGGAATGGCCCACATTACAAGGTCCCAAAACAACAGATACTGATGTGATACAAAGAGAAGTTAATACTTATGCACTGTTGGTGGGACTGCAAACTTGTGCACTCTTTATGGGTAGTACTGTGATGATTCCTCCAGTAACTGGAAGTGGGTTTTGTTTTAATAGTTGGGTTTTGAGAGTTTGTCACACATTCCTGTTTGGTAAGGTATATGGTTTACAAACACTTTCTCTTACTCTGTTACTTGCATTTTCCTCTGTCTGACAGGGTTTTTCACCAAGGAAAAATTTTAATTTTTATGCTCTGCAACTTATCAAATATTTATTTTATGGCTCATGCTTTGGTATCAAATTTAAGAATCTTTTCTTATGACCAGATCCCAATGTATGTTGTTTTCTTCAAAAGTTTTTTTAATTTTGATTTTTATTATTTTTTATTTTTTTGAGACAGAGCCTCAAGCTGTCACTCTGGATAGAGTGCTGTGACATCACAGCTCACAGCAACCTCCAATTCCTGGATTCAAGCGAGTCTCCTGCCTCCACCTCCCAAGTATCTTGGACTACAGGCACCCGCCACAATGCCCGGCCATTTTTTGGTTGCAGCCATCATTGTTGTTGGGCCCGGGCTGGATTCAAACCCGCCAGCTCAGGTGTACGTGGCTGGCACCTTAGCCCGTTGAGCCACAGGCGCCAAGCCAATTCAAAAGTTTTATAGTTTCATGATTTCTATGTAACTATATTATTCATTTCAAGTTAATATATCTATAAGCCATGAAAATTAGATTCAAGTTTATTTTGTTGCCTGTGAATATGGAGTACAATAAAGACAATATCTGGTCTTTCTTCCTGGTTCCTGGCATGCGATAGGCTACCAGGGATTTTTCTGGCCCTCTACATGCCCTTTACTGACACCACGTTTAAAATTGTCCCATTGCCTGTGGGTAATGGTGAAAACCTTCACTCCCCACTAGAGTAGAGGAAGAAGGATATCTCCTCAGGGCTGGGTGATTATAGAAGTGAAAGCTCTCCACATGCTCTTCCTGACATCTGTTTATTAGACCTTTGAGTAGAAACAACAAGCTTTTGGGGGGGTCCTGTTCACACCCACTGGTGTTTCTGGGCTGCTGGTGTCTTCAGCTCTAGGTCTGAGACATGAAAGACACAAAGAATACCCACAGATCCCACTACTCTGTCATTCCTCCAGTCCCGTAGTCTCTAGCCATCTTCCTCCTTTGTTTCACTGTTTAGAGGGTTACATTGTTTTATCTGTAATATTTCAGGCTTTAGTTGTGCTTAGAAAGAAAACAAATCAAATCTATTACACATTCCTAGAAGTTGCAGGTTTTTTTTCAAATAATGCTTTAAGCAAGTAGAATGTGATGGACATGCCATCGGCTGTTCAACATCTGAATGCAATTCCTTGGGTTATGCATGCAAATGTTGCACAGCAAATTTAAAGTCCTCTGGCTGCACATCAAGCAAACCTGACTATGCACACTAAACCCACCTACAAGTATGAAAACTAGATATGTAAATATCACTGAGAGCCCAGGACACATGATGGGTTCGGCACATAATGCGCTGGAAATCTGCCATTTTTAGAGTCTTGGTGGGAAGCAGAGACCCATCTCTCACTTATAAAATGCTGAAAGCTAGTGCCTAAGTGTAAAGCTTACTCTTGTTCTCCTGGATTCCTCCATTGAGTCTTTGATTCTATAGTGAGGGGCGTATGGAAGAAAAGGCAGTTGGGAATGCATTTCCCTGCTAGAGGTATCATTCAGGGTTCAGAGGCTGCAGTGCCAGCTCTGGCACTCCACATCCAAAGGCAGCAGCAGTGGTACCCTAACTAGGTTATTCTAATAATGATCATATAGTTGGTGTTACTGGCATCTACTTAGTTTCTTCTAATGATGAAATTCATCTTTCGTCAATCCCTGAGATTTTTTAATCTCAAAATTATAATCAGAGAGAAATTTTCTCTCCTCTTGAGAAATAAGAGATGGTAATAAAAAGAGAGAGATAGTTCAGATGGGACAGAGAAGCAAAATTTCCAGTGTCAGAAATACCCTTTAACTTTTTTTATTCTCTAGCACAAGTAATACATATTCTGCTCGGAGAAATCTCTTTTGTTACCATTTGCTACTGTTTTGAAAAATGGTACAAACATTGATTTGAAAATAAATTTTCCTGCTCAAAATGTGCATAATTGCAAAAGGCAAATATCCAAGAAAATATTGTCATGGTGATTTTTAGAAGCTACTCACCTGCAATAGCAATTCATAAATGACCTAAAATACTCAAAAAAGGTAAAAATCCAACACGCTGGCTACACATCAAGACTGCTGATGTGCTATGAGCCCAACCCCCAAGTATGAAAATTAAACTAGTAAATATCACTTGGAGTCCAGGACACAAGATGGATTCAGAACATAAAACAGAATCCCATGGCAAAGCCAGAAATCAAACGTTTCTTTTACAGTCAAATTCCTTTTGACAAAAAGTCTAGGCCTGATTAAAGTGTTTCCCAAGTTCAAAGACAGACAAGATAGATGGGGCTGCACACTGTAGATATGGGCAGCTCATCAGAACTGTTACCATATTTATTTGGAAGCAATAGACCAATACAGAATAACTCAGCCTCATCTCTCCCTGTGATTTGCTGTATTTATCTGGTAGGCAAATGTTCTTTGGATTAACGTTGCTTCACCACCGGAATATTTTTCTTAAATACCATTTCAGGGAAGGCAATTTTTAACATGCCCACATTTCTGACAATAAAAATGATTCCTAATTTGTGCAAAATGCATTTCAGCTCTTTGACATGTCTTTGCATCTTCCATTATTGCAACAACAAAACAACCTGTGAGGTAGTCAGGGAAAAGAAGAAAAAGATAATATATTTACTGAGTGCCTGCCGTATACTAGATAAAATATACTTTATGTCATACCATCCTCACTCCAGTCTTTTGATATAATATCTTTAATTAATGAAGATGAAACAGATGAATTGATTATTCCATTTAACCCAGTCCAGATGTGGTTGGTGTGTTACCTGGCTTGCAAATCTGTGCATCTTTCCTCAAACTCTGTTGTGGCACTTCTTGGTCCACCTAATGGAAAGATAAAGTCATGTGCAGAATGTCACCTCTGAATGGATGTCTAAGGAAACAATTCCTGTACCGTCAACAGAAAAGTAGCTGAAATGAAGAAACTGAAGAAACAAAATGATGAAGTCCACTGTAGCAATAATGGTGGCATGGACATTATGCAGAGAACACCGTGAGGCCATTCAGGCCAGGCAGCCTTGTGCTGGGACCCATAAGCTGAGAGAAGTCTCCAAAACTACTTTTACAAATGTCCTTGCTTAGTGACTTTACGTGAATCTCTTAGTTTTTTTAGGTGTCAATTTCCTTTTCTGCAAAACCTTCTTCAAGTGAACTCCCTAATATACCATCTGTGGTAAAGAAGGAGATGAGAGGCTTAGGAAGCCTGGTAATTAAGAAGTGTCAGTGGGCATAGGAATTGACATGAATGTGAACTCTGAGAAACTTTCCCACCTCTCTTTTGGGGGTGTAATTCTGAAATATATTTTTTTCTATCTCTAATCAGGTGTCCATCCTGTTTCCATTCTTGTAACTCTCAGTCCCACATGAAAGACTTAAGAACTTAAAACCATGAAGTCTGAAATAAAGAAAAGGTTAATGTCCCTACTCTAGGAGAAAGTGTGAGTTCCCGCTTCCTCTGCCATTTTGTTCTAATGAGGCCCTCATTTTGTTCTAATGAGGCCCTCAATGCTGATGGCCACCCACACTGATGGAAATGTGTCTTCTTTACTCTGTCTATGCAGTCAAATGCCTTGTAAGAATTCACTAATGGTAAGGTAACCTAGGAGCAAAAGGGGACTAAGAGTTTCTCTCCTACCCCTTCCTGTCCAGCTGTGTTTTTCACATAAGAAGAATAGAAAATCTCTACTCATTCTAATATAATCCATCTATTCATGGTGGAACCTCAGAGTCTTTACAAATTGTTCCCATTTCTGCTCCCAATATATAGTATTTCCAGTACTTGAATCATCTCCATTTGAAACAATGTGCTGAGAAAAATCCATGGTATTTGGACAATTGCATAGACTTTCAAGAAGACTACTTAAAAATCTGTGCTTCGTATTAGTGTGTAAACCTTGATATGCTTGTTTATTAGAAGATTATATTGCCTTATCATTATGAGGTTGGATAAGCAAATTCATTAACTCATCCTAGAAAAAATGCTACATACCTCATTGCTGAATATCACTATGGTAACCATATCACCAAGGGGAGTACTTCAAAGGTGACCGTAGTGATATTCAGCAATGAGGTATGTAGTACTTTTTCTAGAACTTTTTTGAGTTCTTGAACTTATTTGTTCTACTTTAATTATATTATTTAGTGCTGATGAAAGGAAAAAGCAAAGCTTGCTTGCTAATCTATTATGATAACATGAGATTTGGGAAAATGAGATTTAACACAATGTTTATTGTACAGATTAAGAACCAAACTCAGAAAAATATAAGAGTTGAAAAAAATGAGATTAAGTATTTGCTTTGCAACTAATATATTACCTTCCATTCACCAAATCATTTGGTCCTATTACCTCATCCATAAAAGGAAAAGGATTTGGGAAGTCTAAGTAACCTTCAGTTCAGACACCCTAGAATTTTTCATTTCATCTGTTGGTTTATCAAGGTGACAAGTTAGGTCTCCTGGACAGTTTGCAAAGGAAAAAAGTAGATAAAAGAAGTAGATTGAAAGATTTTTTCCAACATAAGGGAAACAATAAAACTATACACGGGTACTACAAAATGATATCAGAAGGGGTAGAGACAATTTACTCACTTGGAGAAAATAGCAAGATAAGATGTGAAGTACAGTCCTGCGGGAGATGACAGTGGATTTTCAAAACCAGCAACAGGATACTGAATTGAAGGTGGGCAACACATTCTGGAACAAATGTCATTGCTAAACATGTAAGCTTTAGTGATGGCGAATCAAGGATCCTGAACCAATGAAGAAAATGTGCAAAAGTATATCTTGTAGTGGTAGGATGTTTCTATGTTTATCAAAGCATCCACTTCAAAGTTTCTTGTCACGCCAATTTCCTACCACAATCAGGTTTAAAATTTTAATCTCCTTTGTTTACAAATTATAATTCCTTTCACTAATAGTTGGTATCTTAATTCCCATGAACCTTATCATAAAGTATCTCTAGTCTTGACAAAACTTACCTGGATTCAAGTGTTTATTTCCAGGTAAGATGGCCAATGGGTCAAAGTGAAAAAATATAGAGGTTAAGTTTCTTTACCTTTAAGGGTCTATATAATTATGGTTCCAATCACATCAGAAACTGTAAGCTCTAGTGTGCGTGAGAAAGAGAGAAAGAGAGAGAGAGAGAAACAGCTTGTGTGCTAACTTTCTTGGTTTTCCAGATTGGCTTGTAACTTCCAAACAAGGTTTAATAGCTGAATCCCAACTGCTTTTAATGGAGAGTGATCCCAATAGCAGTATCGTGGAATGAATTGAGCATAGAAGGGGCTCCAAAATGCAGGGTATTGGATGGAGTTTTACTTCCCATTTGGCAGTGGGTAGCTCTCTGCTCACAGATAAGCCTGTATTTAACTCTCGGTTTCCTCCCAATCACTTTATCTCCACTACGTGAAACTTTTTAAGCAGTAGCCTAACCCACTTTCCAAGGAAACTCTCTGCTAGGACATATTAGAGAGAAAAATTATATCATAAAGACTTAAATATGAAACAGACATTTTAAAGCTTCATGCTGTTAGACTAACCGGCTATCATCATCAGTTAGAGTGGTGATAACTGTATCATGGTCTAGTGGGTAAGAAATAAAATGAGGCAAGTAGAAATCTTTGTTCCAATTCCACCTCTATCATTAGTCACTGAGTTCTTTTTCATGAGTGAAAATTATTCAGCTTCCATTTCTAATGCTTGGGTTGCTAAAAGAATTAGTTGTTTTCTGGCTTCACAAAAGATATATGTGGAACAAGTAGAACTAGGAAAAAGTCAATTGAAATTATGTGTCCTTATTTTAAAAGTTCCTGTCAGGTAACGCACTTCAACCCAAAGGACTTAAGAATCCTTGCAATCATTTCTTTCTTTCTTTCTTTTTTTTTTAATAGATAGTATTTTGTTTAGGCTTTCTATAAATTGTGTTATACTGTATGTATGCTGCTACAAAGTATTTTGCTAAATATTATATTTTTACTTTCATCCATATTGATACCAGTAACTCTAATATATTTATTTTTACTACTGTATAGTATTATGTTGTAGAAATATGTCACTGCAGTTTTCTGTAGTGCTCTTAGTCCTTTGTTGTTTTTAGCATACCATGATGTGTTGAGTTTAGTTTGTTTAGGAATAGTAAATCTAATTTTAAGTAAATTCAACTTCACAAATTGAAAAATATCTTAACAATGTTTTTGTAAAAAAAAAATCTTGAATTTAAGGCAATACTTATAATGCAAACTTTTTTTTTCTTTTTTTTCTTTTTTCAAAGTGAATGAATGTATCAATGAATGGACACAGTCCATTCATGGAATTGAGGCCTAGGAAATTCACATGAAATTGACCTAGGCATAGGAAATGGGGGTTCCACATTTAGTCCTAAGTGTAAAGTGAAGGAGACACCAAGGGACAGGTGTCTCCTCGGCAGTTGTCTACTTTTTTGGCTATTGGAGCCTCCGGTGGGGGTTGGAGGTACAAAAATATTTCTTACTGCAACAAATTTGCTATCTATTGTTACAAGTAAAGATTCCACCAAAATTCAAAAAAAAAAAAAAAAAAAAACAAAGGAATTTTGGATAAGGGCCCAGTGCCTGTAGCTCAGTAGCTAGGGCACCAGCCACATACCCTGGAGCTGGTGGGTTCAAATCCAGCCTGGGCCTGTCAAACAATGACAACTACAACCAAAAAATAGCTGGGCATTGTGTCGGGTCCCTGTAGTCCTAGCTACTTGGGAGGCTGACGCAAGAGAATTGCGTAAGCCCAGGAGTTGCTCACAGCAACCTCTACCTAGGGAGACAGCTTGAGATTGTGTCTCAAAAAAAAAAAAAAAAAAGCAAGAATTTTGGATGAGGCCAGTTGTAGTGGCTCATGTCTGTAATCCTGGCACTCTGGGAAGCCAAAATGGGTGAATTGCCTGAGCTCAACTGAGACCTTGTCCTTAAAAATAGCCAGGCATTGTGGTGGGCACCTGTAGTCCCAGCTGCTTGGGAGACTGAGGCAAGAGAATCACTTCAGCCCAAGAGTTTGAGGTTGCTGTGAGCTGTGATGCCAAGGCACTCTACCAAGGGCAACAAAGTAAGACTTTGTCTCAAAAAGAAAAAAAGAATTTTGGATGAGGCTGGATGCAGTGGCTCATGCTTGTAATTCCAGCATGTGGGAGGCCAAGGCCAAGTGGATCACTTGAGGCCAGGAGTTCAAGATCAGCCTGGGCAACATACCCACACCCCATTTTTACACACACACACAAAAATGAACCAGACATGATGGTGTGTACCTATAGTAGTCCCAGCCACCACTTGAGTATAGGAGTTTGAGGTTGCTGTGAGCTATGATGATGCACTCTAATCAAGGCAACACAGTACAGTAAGACCCTGTATAAAAATATGGGTCTAACAACAGACTAGAGGCATTACTGAACCGAAAGATAAATGAGAAAAGACCATCCAGTTGTGTAGAAAGACAAAAACAGGGAAATTGCCATGAAGAACCAGAGCCATGAAGGATATAATGGGTTGTCTGGCGTGGTGGCTCCTGCCTATAATCCCAGCACTTGGGAGACCGAGGGGGTGGATTGCCTGAGCTCACAGGTTCGAGACCAGCCTGAGCCAGAGTGAGACCCCATCTCTAAAAAATAGCTAGCTGGGCATTGTGGTGGGCGCCTGTAGTCCCAGCTACTTGGGAGGCTGAGTCAAGAGAATCACTTGAGCCCAAGAATTGGAGGTTCCTGTGAGCTAAGATGTCACAACACTCTACCAAGAATAGAAGAAAAAAAAGAAAAAAAGGATATAATGGGTAAGTAAATATGTAATTGGAGTTTTAGAAGAGAGAACAGAGGTAATATTTAGATAGGGGCTGAACATTTTCCAGAAGTGACAATCTAGAGATTCAATATACCTGACAAATTGCAGTTTGAAAAATAAAGAGAACTCTACATGAAGATACATCATGGAGAAACCAAGAAATTCAACAACAAACAGAAAATCTTAACAGCCAAATTCTAGATCCAGCTATCAGTAAGCAGGAAATACAAGAAACAGAGCCAGCATTAAGCTAACATGAGGACCCAACTGTCCAAGTCTAGAGCGTGGAAAATTCACAGTAAGACTGTCCCATGTTTTCAATAAATAAATGATATGAAAAGAAATAGAAAGCTGTGATGGGTCTAAGATTAAAAGGCATTTACCTCATACGGTAAGCAACATTAAGGTAAGCAAGAATCTAAAGTGCAAGCCATGTATCAAAAAGACAAAAGATAACAAGTGTCGGTTTGTTATATTCCTGCTGATAGGGATATAAATTATTTAATTTCTTCATTATTATTAGTAATTTCAGAGACAAGGTCTCACTCTGTCACCCAAGCTGAATATGGGTGGCATAATCATACCCCACTGCAGCCTCAGACTCTTGGGCTCAAGTGAAGAGATCCTCCTGCCTTAGCCTCCCCAAAAGTTTGGACTACAGTTGTGCAACACAAAACTCAGACATTTAAAAATATATTTTGAAGAAATGGGGTCTGGCTATATTGCACAGACTGGTCTCGAAGTCCTGGCCTCAAGTAATTCTATTGCCTAGCCTCCCAAAGTGCTGAGATTACAGGTATAGGCCACTGTGCCAGGCTGAGATGTAAATTAGTACAACCATTATGAAAGAGGGATGTTCCTCTATTAAAACAGAACTACCAGGCTCGGCACATATGGCTCAACGGGCTAAGGCACTAGCCACATATACCTAAGCTGGCGGGTTCAAATCCAGCCCGGGCCCACCAAACAACAAAGATGGCTGCAACCAAAAAAATGACCGGGCGTTGTGGTGGGCACCTGTAGTCCCAGCTACTTGGGAAGCAGAGGCAAGAGACTCGCTTGAGCCCAGGAATTGGAGGTTGCTGTGAGCTGTGATGTCACAGCACTCTACCCAGGGTGACAGCTTGAGGCTCTGTCTCAAAAAAAAAAAAAAAATAGAACTACTATATGATCCAACAGTCCTACTACTGGGTATATTTCCAAAGGAAATCACTTTGTCATCTGTATTCCCATGTTTATTGCAGCTTTATTCATAATAGCCAAGATGAGAATCAACCTATGTGTCCACTGACAGATGAATTGATAAAGAAAATGTGGTGTACGTACACAGTGGAATGCTTACTATTCAGCCTTTAAAAAGAAGAAACCGTGTCATTTGTGACAACAGAGATGAATTTACAGGACATTATGTCAAGTAAAATAAACGAGACACAGAAAGACAAATACCACATGTTCTCACCCATATGTGGAATCTAATATAAAACGATCTCAGAGAAGTGAAGAATAGAACAGTAGTTAGCAGAGACTGGGGGGGGATAGGGAGAAGGAAGGGATGGGAGGGTGGGGGAGGATCTTCAACCAGTACTAAGTTACAATTAGAAAGGAAGAAGAAGTGCTGTCATCATATTGCATAGTAGAATAGTTATAGGTCTCAGTAAGGCTTTGCATATATCAAAATAGCTCAAACAGAGGATTTTGTATGTTTCCACTACAAAAAAATGATAAAGGCTCAGCGCCTGTAGCTTAAGCGGCTAAGGCACCAGCCATGTACACCTGAACTGGCAGGTTCGAATCCAGCCCGGGTCCACCAAACAACAATGACGGATGCAACCAAAAAATGGCAGGGCGTTGTGGAGGGCGCCTGTGTTCCCAGCAACTTGGGAGGCAGAGGCAGGAGAATTGCTTGAGCCCAGGAGTTGGAGGTTGCTATAAGCCGTGATATCACAGCACACTACCGAGGGCAACAATTTGAGGCTCTGTCTCAAAAAAGATAAATATCTGAGGTGATGGATATGCTGACTATCCGGGTTTTGATCATTACACAATGTATATCATGTATCAAAACATCATATTGTACCCGAAAAATATGTAAAATTATTATGTGCCAATTAAAAAAATTTTTTCTCGAGGCAGAGTCTCACTATGTCACCCTCTGTAGAATGCTATGGTGTCACAGCTCACAGCAACCTCTAACTCTTGGGTGGGCTTAAGTAATTCTCTTACCTCAGCGTCCCAGCAGCTGGGTCTACAGGTGTCTGCCACAATGCCTGGTTATGTTTTTGTTACAGTTGTCATTGTTGTTTAGCAAGCCCAGGCCAGGTTCGAACCTGCCTGCATTGGTGTTCATGGCCAACGCCCTACCCACTGAGCTACGGGTGCTGCCCCAATTAAAAATTTTTAACAAAGTATAAATTATTATTTTTTTTATGACATTGCACAAGTTTTATAGAAAATGGAGACTACCGGGGCTACGCCTGTGGCTCACTGAGTAGGGCGCCAGCCCCATATACCGAAGGTGTCAGGTTCAAACCCAGCCTCAGCTGAACTGCACAACAGAAAAATACCCAGGTGTTGTGGTAGCCACCTGTAGTCCCAGCTACTCGGGAGGCTGAGGTAAGAGAATCGCCTAAGCCCAGGAGTTGGAGGTTGCTGTGAGCTGCGTGATGCCACTGCACTCTACTAAGGGCGATAAAGTGAGACTCTGTCTCTCCAAAAAAAAAAAGAAAGAAAGAAAGAAAGAAAGAAAATGGAGACTAACTTCCAATGTTTGGGGAAGTCCTATCTTATGAGTCTTGGTGACAAAGAGCATCATTCAATATTGAAATTTACAAATCACTTCCCCAGGCATCCTTCTGTGATATGTGACCTCACTTCTATCAGTCAGAATTCTCCTGCATTGGACTTTGAGCCAGGAGCTAGTGAATCAGAGAAGCAGGGATTTTCTGGAATCAATTCTGGTATAGGTGGCAGCGTAGTGTCAACTAGCTGTCAGGAGCAGCACTGGTTCTCCCACCAGCATCCAGTACCTAGCACTGATGGTGTCAATGTTGAAAGTAGCAGCATCTGTGTGTCGCAAAAGAGCAGTTGCAGAAATAGATATCATTATAGATCCAGTTTGGGTGTGATTTTGGAACTATTTCCTGGATGACAGTTTCCAAGTGTGGCTTTCCAATCCCTCTGGAGAGTCTGAGGTACCAAAATAGTTTATCATTAAATTCACTTTTAGCTAAAAAAAAAATTATAATAATAATCCAAGGGAATGAAGAATGGATATTTAACACACATATTAATCAGAAAGAAGCACTTCCACAATAGCAAAGTAAGATGTTCAAAAATCTGTTCCATAAAAGCCGTGAGAACATATGGAGAAAACATTGTCAAAATTCATAATCTGAAGGATATTTTTTTTGAGGTTTCCTTTTAGTAAAAATAGGAGAGCTTTGTGACATTCGGTCTTATATTATTTCCATCCCCGTCTCTCTCTAGCCCCATGGAAGCCTTGAAAAACAGCAGCTTTGCACCGAAAATAGGTATAAAAAAAGATGCTTAGGAACCACTGGAGCACAACAGGTTTGGAGCCCTCAAAAAACCTGTACAATTACAGCTATTTGACCTATTATTCACTGAGAAAAGCTTTACCCTCGAGTTTATCTTTATTTTACCTGACTGAGAGCTCACTCTATGAAAAAAGTCATATCCTTAGATTGTTTCTCAAAAGCATTTGCTGGTGGCTCGGCGCCTGTGGCTCAACGCCACATGCACCTGAGCTGGCGGGTTTGAATCTAGCCCGGGCCCGCCAAACAACAATGACGGCTGCAACCAAAAAATGACCGGGCGTTGTGGCAGGCGCCTGAGGTCCCAGCTTCTTGGGAGGGAGAGGCAAGAGACTCTCTTCAGCCCAGGAATGGGAGGTTGCTGTGAGCTGGGATGCCACAGCACTCTATCCAGGGTGACAGCTTGAGGCTCTGTCTCAAAAAAAAAGCATTTGGTGGCAATTGTTTGACATCACACCTGTCTGAGGTGGCAGAATGAGTTGAGACTAATTAGAGGCTGACAAAAAAACTTGAAAAAAAAAAAGAAACTGGGGAATAAATTATTCACTGAGGGTTTTGAAAAACTGCAACGTATACCTAGGGAACAGGCACGTGCCCAGGAAAATGGCTAAGAAGGAGCTAATCTCTCACCACTAGCTGTCCTTGAGGCTGTGCACAAGCAGGCAGGGAGAGCTAAGGTAGAGTTCTACAGAGCTGGCGGGCACGTGACAGGCACGCCCCAATACACTCAAAGAGCTCCCTAGTGACACTTGGAAACCTAGTGCTTCAAAGTATTTAAGGACGATACATTAAATAAAACTGACAGAATTCAAGAATAATAATTGTAAATGATGAAACTTCATTTTCGATAATGCATAGAACAACTAGGCAGAAAATTAACAAGAATCAACCCATACTCAGTGGTTAGGGCACCAGCCACATACACCGCAGCTGGTGGGTTTGAACCCATCCTGGGCCTGCTAAACCACAATGACAACAAAAAAAATAGCTGTGGTGAGTATCTGTAGTCCCAGTTACTTGGGAGGCTGAGGCAAGAGAATTGCTTAAGCCCAAGAGTTTGAGGTTGCTGCGAGTTATGATATCACTGCACTCTACCAAGGGCAACATAGTAAGACTCTGTCTCAAAAAAAAAAAAAAAAATCAAAGAAACGGAACACTGTCATAAACCAACTACACCTAATAGACATATCTATGGAATACTTCTCCCAGTAACAGCAGAATACACATTCTTTTCAAGTATGCATGGCATATTCTACAGCATCAAGCATATGCTAGGTCATAAAATCAACCTCAATAAATTTATAAAAATTATAGCTGGGTGTTGTGGCAGGTGCCTGTAGTTCCAGGTACTCGGGAGGCTGAGGCAAGAGAATCACCTAAGCCCAGGAGTTGGAGATTTCTGTGAGCTGTGTGACGCCACGGCACTCTACCAAGGCCAATAAAGTGAGACTCTGTCTCTTAAAAAAAAAAAAAAATTATAAAAATTGAAATTAGACAAATTATTTTCATTGCCCTCAATGAAATAAAATCAGGACTTAATAACAAAAGAAATCTGAGGAATTCCCAAGTATGTGGAGATTAAACAACACATTTCAAAATAGTCAATAAGTATAAGAAAAAAATACAGGAGAAATTGGAAAATCATTTGAGGTAGACAAAAACTAAAACAGCATATTAAAACTAAGGGATGGGCTCAGCGCCTATGGCTCAACGGGCTAAGGCGCCAGCCACGTACACCTGAGCTGGCGGTTCAAATCCAGCCCGGGTCCGCCAAATAACAATGAAGGCTGCAACCAAAAAATGGCTGGGCGTTGTGGCAGGCACCTGTAGTCCCAGATACTTGGGAGGCAGAGGCAAGAGACTTGCTTGAGCCCAGGAATTGGAAGTTGCTGTCAGCTGTGATACCACAGCACTCTATCCAGAGTGACAGCTTGAGGCTCTGTCTCAATAAACAAATAAATAAATAAATAAAATAAAACTAAGGGATGGAGCTCAGTCAGTTCATAGAGAAAAATTTATAGCTGTAATGCCCATATTTTTATTTACTCATTTATTTATTTTATTTAAATGCCTATATTTTTATTTACTTATTTATTTATTTAACTTATTTTATTTATTTTAGTTATTTTTTATTACAGTCTCAAGCCATTGCCCTGGGTAGAGTGCTGTGGCCTCACAATAACCTTCAACTCTTGGGCTCAAGTGGTTCTCTTGTCTCACTTTTTCTATTTTTAATAGAGATGGGGAGGGTCTCGCTTTTGCTCAGGCTGGTCTGGATCTCCTGAGCTCAAGCTATCCACCTGCCTTGGCCTCCCAGAGCAGTAGGATTACAGGTGTGAACCACCACTTCCAGGCTAAATGCCTATATTTTTTTAAAAAGTAAGATATAAAATCAATGACTAATTTTCCATATTGAGAATCTAAAGGCTGGGCTTGATGGCTCAGGTCTCTAATTCAAAACTTGCAGAGGGCAGCATAGAAGGACAGCTTCAGGCTAGGAGTTGGAGACCAGCTCTAGCAACATAGGAAGATTCCATCTCTATAAAAAATAAGGAAATTAGCTGGGTGTGATGGTACATGCCTATAGTCCCAGCTACTTTCCGGCTGAGGTGGAAGGATCACTTGAGCCCAAGAGTTCCAGGCTGCAGTGAGTTATAATCACGTCATTGCACTGCAGCCTGAGTGACAGAGGGAGACAGTACAGCTAAATCATCATTATCATCATCTTGAAAAAGAAGAAAAAATAAAACTCAAAACTAGCAGAAGAAATAATAATAAGAAAAGTGGAAATTAATGAAATGAAAATAAAAACAATGGATAAAATCAATAAAACCAAAAGTTGTTTTTTAAAAAATCAACAAAATTTACAAACTTTTAGTTATATTGACTAAGAATAAAAAAGAGAGGATTTACTCTGTGTAATTGGCACTAAAGAAAGAGAGAGAAGATCTGGAAACAAGCTGTAGGTATACAGCAGACCTGTTAGAGCCCATCAACACGGAATGGGAAAGCAAGGATTTTTCTGAGTAACTGCGGAAAAAGCTTTGAAAATAACTATTTTCAGGGGGAGGAGCCAAGATGGTGATCTGTAGCCAGCTTTCCGCAGAGGTTCCCGTCCAGAAGGAGAGTTAAAGGACAGAAACTCAGCAAGAAAGCCAATGGTTTGGATCTGACCAAAGGAAAAGGTCGAAGAGCGCACATCAACCCTGCTGGGGTGACCTGAGACACCGAGGGCACAAACCAAATGGTACAGAGCACATCACCAAGTGGACGGGAGTCCCCTCCCCCATGGGAAAGGTTCGCAGTATACTCCATACCTCCATACAAACAAATGAGCAGAGTTCAGATATCCTCCCACTCTACCCCACGAGAGAGACCCTCTAAAAACCAGACCTCCTTCCCCTACTAGGGTGCCATGGCGCTCTCCAGCCAGGCATAAAACTGTATATACTTTCTACCTGCAAGTTGGAGTTCCTAGTGTTCTCCTCCACTCTCACCCTGAGGCCTGTAGGCTGTCCCCCACAGAGTCCAGATTCTTGGAGATTTTCTCAAGGGGTGTGGACAGGCGCAGACTGTTGCTGAACTGTGCTGGTTTTCCAGCTCTGGAGTGGTGAGAGGGGAGTGAGCCGAGAGGAGACCCGGCTGGAAAGAGGGTCTCCTGAGGCATGAAAGAGCAACCAGCTCCAGAAACAATAGCAGGAGAGCTGCACCCCTGGGGATGTTTTGAGGAGACACTCCCAGTCTTTTGGGTGGCCAGGGGAAGCGGCTCCTTCTCTGGTGATAGCCACTGGCATGTGAAGGAGCGCAGGGATTAGAATACTCCCAGCAAGGCTGCTTTGCATATCTTCAGACTAATCTAGCCCTCAGGGGATGAAAGCTGAGACAAAGGGCTAGAACTCACAGACTGAGTCAGGCCTATTTGCAGCCCTAGTCTGATCAGGGAAAAAGCTTTGACAGAAATAAATTCTGTGAACTTGTTCTGTTCCAGCAGCAACATCAATCAGGGACAGGGCTGGAACTGAGTGAATCATCCCAGCCCCTATCAAGTATCCAGGTTGTCAGGCCTCTCCTGCCCCTACCAAACAGTGACAGGGAGTAGCAGACTGGTGGTGGAGCCACAGACCTCACTGTGACCCAGGCAGGCGCAAACCTCTGGAGCATCTGCTCAGTGGAGGAAACTGGATCACAACTGTTACTACCGACTGGGTGTGACAGAGGGACAAGGTAGGGAAGGAGGCATCAACCTTCCCAGAATAATTTACTTGCTGGCAGGGTGCCCTCCTGAGCTCACAGAGCACCAGAGTGAATTATAATAGAGCTTCCAGCAGATCCCTGCTATCTAGTTGCCAGAGACTTTTTAACTCTTCCATTTGAGATTAGTGCTGGCTAGGACAATGGATTGGGACCTCTTCAACTGGGCCAATCACCTGAAGACTTTCCAAAGTAGTACCCTGGGGGTAGTGGGAAGGTTTGATATGGCTTTTTCAATTGTTGCCTGTGGGGGGTGCGGCAACTTAACTCTGGTATTCCTTCACAGCTCAGATTTCAATCCAGAGTAACAGATTCTCTAGGGTAAGACAAAGACCAGCTGAAAATAAGACAGAGCCACTTAACCCCATCACACCAAGAAGGTCCCCAGTTTCGCAAGCAGTGGCTCTCTACGAGTCCTTGGCAAAACTATAGGGGAAAAGGTACAGACACCAGTCCAAGCTTTTAAGCAAAGGACTGGTCAATCACTACTCCTAGAACTCCCAGCCCAAATTGTCCTTATCTACCCATCTAGCCAAACGGTGTAAAATTAATCATGGGGCAGAATCAACAGAAAAATGCTGGAAATATGAACAACCAGACTAGGTCAACCCCCCCAGAGTAGGTCAACCCCCCCTAGGAATTATCTTGTTGACACTAGCGAGGATCCTATGCATACACAGATGGCTGGTATGTCAGAAATTGAATTCAGTATTTGGATTGCAAACAAGATCAATAAAATAGAAGAAAAGTTGGATTTAGAAATTCAGGGTGCATTTCAAAAATTTTCTCAAGAAGTCAAGGAATTCAAAGACCAAATGACCAAAGATTTGGACACATTGAGACAAGAAATTGTAGCCCTCAAAGATCTGAGAAACAAAGTAGAATCCCACAGCAACAGAATGGAGCAAGCAGAAGAAAGGATTTCTGACATGGAAGACAAAGCTATCGAACGCTCCCAAACCAACAAAGAGATAGAGAAATGGAAGGCAAAAACAGATCATTCTCTCAGACAGCTCTGGGATAACTCGAAGAAAACCAA
>CAUYON010002847.1:0-10719 GCA_963573935.1 Arctocebus calabarensis | reverse complement strand
ACAGACTAGCTTAAAGAAATTTATAAAATATGAATAAAATTTAGTTGAGGGATATGGACCAATTTACCATATTTTGCCATGTATAATGTGCTCCCACATATAATGTGGACCCATGGTATTGGCCAAGCTTTCAGGAAAGTTTCCAAAGAGAAAGTCGACAGTCTCAGCTGGGAAAGTCTCAGGGCTGGCACTCCCCTGGTAAATGTGCAGACTGCCCTTCTTCCCACAGCAACCCACTCTGTGAAGGATTTCCCTTCCCTGTCTCTGAGGAGTCTTTCCTTCTGGCCATGTCAGGGGCTGTGGCCAAGCTCCACTGAGGCTGGAGCTTCTGAGGCCGCTTGGCCCATGGGCAGCCAGGCAGGTCCCTGGGTCATGTGCAGAGCTCCTGATCTCCTCTGTGTGGCTAAGCCTCAAGCCTTGGCCCTTGTCCTGCCACTACTCATGGTCCTGATAATGGCATCTAGCAAAAGCCTTTCTGGCCCACTCCCACCAGATCCCAGATCCTACCAGAATAGAGCCCCCCAGCACTTGGCTGGCCCAGGGTAGAGGGTGTAGCAGCCCTGGGGGGGGGGGCTGTGGGCTCCTGGTTCTGGAACCATACTATATAGGTATAATATGCATTCTCATTTTTCCCTCAAAAAACTAGGCAAAAAGTACACATTATAGGGCTCAGCGCCTGTGGCTCAAGCAGCTAAGGTGCCAGCCACATACACTTGAGCTGGTGGGTTCAAATGCAGCCCAGGCCCACCAAACAACAATGATGGCTGCAACCAAAAAATAGCCAGGCATTGTGGCGGCCACCTGTAGTGGCAGCTACTTGGGAGGCAGAGGCAGGAGAATCGCTTGAGCCTAAGGAGTTGGAGGTTGCTGTGAGTTGTGATGCCATGGCACTCTACTGTGGGCAATAGCTTGAGGCTCTATCTAAAAAAAAAAAAAAAGTGCACATTATAGGTGCCAAAATGTGATGCTCATTGTTATTAGTCTGCTTAAGTTTCCACAACAAAACTCCATAGACTGGGTGGCTTGAGCACCTCTAACACCAGCTTCACCAACTGGTGTGTAGGCCAATTATAACACATTGAAATGTTAAATGAACATGGATCGCATGTAACATACAAATTTATTTATCCCACGTGTGTGACACCCACGAGAATAGTCATATCTCTCCTGAACTGGTCAAACGTGTATATTTAGTCTACCCATTCAGTACCAAGCTCTGCTCTAATCCCACTTCCTTTGAACTTCCTACCTCTGGTTTTGGCCAGAGGCTAACTTCTTAGCCTGCAGGTTATAAATTTTTGGAAGAAATAAAGTGTCCTCTCCAAAGTTATGAAGGCCTTGGGTTATTTTTGGTTGTTGAAATGTACTATAATTTAATTCACTAGTACCTCCTGATAGATACTTGGGTAGTTTTTAGCAGTGCAAATATTGCAACAAGTACCCTTTGACCCTTTGTGCACATGTTCAAGTATAAGTGAAGGATGAGTTTTCAGAAGTAGTGGGTCAAATGGTAATATGCATCTATAATTTTGATAGAAATTGCTAAAATATTCTTAGGAGGTGTACCAGTTACACTCCCTCTAAAAATAGATGAGAGGAACTGTTTGCCAAATCCACACCAACAGAGCATAAAGCATACTTTTTTTGTCAGTGTTTGGCCAGGGCTGGGTTTGAATATATGGGGCCAGTGCCCTACTCCTTGAGCCATAGGTGCCACCCAAGCACAATTTTTAATTAAAAAAAAGTTTATAGGGTGGTGCCCATAGCACAATGGGTAGGGTGCCAGCCACATACACCAAGGCTGGAAGGTTCGAACCTGGCCTGGGCCAGCTATGACAACAATGACAACTGCAACAAAAAAATAGCCAGGCGTTGTGGTGGGCATCTGTAGTCCCAACTCTTTGGGAGGTTGAGGCAAGAGAAACACTTGAACACAAGAGTTTCAGGTTGTTGTGAGCTGTGATCTACCCAGGGTTAGATCACTTGAGACAGCTTGAGACTCTGTCTCAAAAAAATAAAAAGTTTTGTGAATATAATGCCTTATGCTTGGAGAGTATTCAACAAATATTTGTTCAATTAGGTAATTAATATATAGCTAGACATCTCCTTTGGGAATTTTTTTTTTTTTTTTTTTTGTAGAGACAGAGTCTCACTTTATTGCCCTTGGTAGAGTGCCGTGGCATCACACAGCTCACAGCAACCTCCAACTCCTGGGCTTGGGTGATTCTCTTGCCTCAGCCTCCCTAGTAGCTGGGACTACAGGCACCTGCCACAACGCTTGGCTATTTTTCTGTTTTGCAGTTTGGTCAAGGTTGGGTTTGAACTGCCACCTTCGGTATATGGGGCTGGCGCCCTACTCGATGAGCCACAGGCACCGCCCTCAGGCTGGTCTTGAACTCAGGAGTTCAGGCAATCTAACCCCCTTAGCTTCCCAGAGTGCTAGGATTACAGGCATGAGTCCCTGTGCTGGGCCTGACTAACTTTTAAGTTAAAGCAGGGCCTCCCTTGAGTCCTACAGAAGCTTGAGACATTCTCCCCTCTGTCTAGCTCCTAAGAAGAAGGGGAAACAGCAAATGGGTACCCCTTCAAGCCCTATCCTCAACTCTGGGTAAATGTGAGGGGGAAAAGTAGCTCATAGAGGTGGTGCCTGTGGCTCAAAGGAGTAGGGCATCGGCCCCATATGCCGGAGGTGGTGGGTTCAAACCCAGCCCCAGCCAAAAAAACTGCAAAAGAAAAAAAAAAAAAGCAGCTACTTGGGAGTCTGAGGCAAGAGAATTACCTAAGCCCAGGAGTTGGAGGTTTCTGTGAGCTATGTGACACCACGGCACTCTACTGAGGGTGACAAAGTGAGACTCTGTCTCTACAAAAAAAAAATGCAGCTCAGAGCCCTCATCAGAGTATGGAGGAGACTTGGGCTGAGGCTTCTTCTCCCCTGAAGTCCCATTCAGTCATCCATTCAACACATGCATTCAGTCTCCATTCTGGGAGCTGGAGGAGGAGCTGCAACAGATGGACAACAATTTCTGCCCTCTTAGAACTGACAGTTCGGTTCGGTGCCTGTGGCTCAACGGGCTAAGGCACTAGCCATGTACACCTGAGCAGGCGGGTTCGAATCCAGCCGGGACCTGCCAAACAACAATGACAGCTGCAACCAAAAAATGGCCGGGCGTTGTGGCGGGCGCCTGTAGTCCCAGCTACTTGGGAGGTGGAGGCAAGAGACTCGCTTGAGCCTAGGAATTGGAGGTTGCTGTGAGCTGTGATGCTACAGCACTCTACCCAGGATGACAGTTTGAGGCTCTGTCTCAAAAAAAGGAAGAAAAAAAAAAAAAGAACTGACAATTCATCATGAAAATAAGAAAATTAGGGGCGGCGCCTGTGGTTCATCAAGTAGGGTGCCGGCCCCATATACTGAAGGTGGTGGGTTCAAACCTGGCCTCAGCGAACAGCAAAAACAGAAAAATAATTGAGTGTTGTGGCGGGCACCTGTAGTCCCAGCTACTCGGGAGGCTGAGGCAAGAGAATTGCCTAAGCCCAGGAGTTGGAGGTTGCTGTGAGCTATGTGATACCACAGCACTCCACCAAGGGCGATAAAGTGCGATTCTGTCTCTACAAAAAAAAAAAAAAAAGAAAAGAAGTAAATTATGTAGACTGGGGAGAAGGGAAAGGATACCAAGACTGCTAGGAGGAGATTGTCAGAAAGGGCACCACTGAAAAAACAGTATCTGTACAGAGACCTGAAGGAGAGCAGGGGGAGCCACGCAGGCAGCTGTGGGAAGGGCACACAATCAAAAGGAACAGTCATTGCAGGAACCTCAGGCTGGAGTGTGCATAGTATGGGAGGAGTGAAGAAGCTGTAACCAAGAGAGGGTGACACACATCAGAAATGTGTGGAGTGGCTGGGGAAGTGATGGCCACTATGAGAAGGATTTAGTATGGACTCTCAACAAAGCAAAAACCTTGGAGAGCTTTGAGTAAGAGACATGACCTGGCTTCCATCTTAACAGGGTTAAGATCCTGGTTGACCATATATATATATATATATATATTTTTGTAGAGACAGGGTCTCACTTTATTGCCCTCGGTAGAGTGCCGTGGCGTCACACAGCTCACAGCAACCTCCAACTCCTGGGCTTAGGCGATTCTCTTGCCTCAGCCTCACGAGTACTAGGACTATAGGTGCTGGCCACAACGCCCGGCTATTTTTCTGTTTTGCAGTTTGGTTGAGGCTGGGTTCGAACCCGCCACCCTCGGTATATGGGGCCGGCACCCTACTCGATGAGCCACAGGCGCTGCCCCTGGTTGACCATATTAAGGGAGGCAGGTGCAAAACCCAGGAGCCCTGAGAAGAGGCTCCCGGACTTATTGGGGAGAGAGGTTGGCCATGGAAGTGGTGGCTGTAGAAGTGGGGGCCAGGGAGGTGAGAAATGGTCATCTTATACTGCGTGTATTTTCAAGGTGAAACTTAAGGTATTTGCTGATGGTTTGGATATGAATGTGAGAGAAAAGAGAGAGTCCAGGCTGACTCTATGGCTTTTTGGCTTGAGCAGCTAAAGGCAAGAGCTTCCCCAGCTGAGCTGGGAAAGGCCAAGGAGTTGATGTGAGCTCTCAGTCTGGGCTCCTGACATAAGGCTTTTCCCAAACAGGCGGGGTTTCCTTGACCAGGCCCTTTCCTCTCCATCCCCCCATTACTGTAGCTGGGGCTGCCCAGCCATTACTGGCTCAGTTCCCAGGTACCCATAGATAAGGCTCCTGCCACAAGGATTCTGCCAAAGTTCCCCCCTTTACTCCTACTGGGGAGGCCACTCCAGAGCCACATATGGTTTGAACTCTAGGCCCAGGGCCTGGGTTCTTCAGTGGAACTTGAGGGGTTTAGGGACAGCTGTCTGGCCTCTGTCTAAACAGGATGTGCTCAGGTTGGCCAATGGTCATGGGTCACTTCAAAGCCAGCTCTCTTACTATTCAACCTATACACACATGCACACATACATGCATATACACACATGGAATAAGGGGGTGTGGGGTAGCAGCAAGGCTCTCAATGTCCTGTGTCCTTCTCTCTATTATTCGCTCTGAACTCACATGAGCAGCAGTTGCTGACAGGTCCACATAGGACCCAGCCAGAAGAACATAGAGGGGTCTGGGTCCCCAGGGCAGGATTTCTTAGTGTCTGAATGGAGGTGTTGGAATTGCAGGGGCCCATGAAAACTCCAGATCCAGCCATCAAGGAGATGAGGCCTGAAGGATCTAGAAGGAATCAGAAAAAGACATTCAAGGTACAGGGGAATAGCATGAGCAAAGGCCCAGAGATGATAGCATACAGAGACTTGGGATACCTAAGGGGGCTGAAGAAGGGAAGAGGAGGTTGATCCAGCTTTGAGAAGGAGACTGAGCCCTTTGTGAAGAAAAAGGCAAGCGCCCGGATCTAGAGGAAACACAGGGTTTATTTTATTTTTATTTTTTTTGAGACAGAGCCTCAAGCTGTCACCCTGGATATAGTGCTGTGGCACCACAGCTCACAGCAACCTCCAATTCCTGGGCTCAAGCGAGTCTCCTGCCTCCACCTCCCAAGCTGGGAATATAGGGGCCCGCCACAACGCCTGGCCATTGTTTTTTGGTTGCAGCCGTCATTGTTGTTTGGCGGCCCGGGCTGGATTCGAATCCGCCAGCTTAGGTGTATGTGGCTGGCACCTTAGCCCGTTGAGCCACAGACGCCGAGCCTATTTTATTTTTACTTTATTATTATTATTATTTTTTAGACAGAGCCTCAAGCTGTCACCCTGGATAGAGTGTTGTGGCATCACAGCTCACAGCAACCTCTAATTCCTGGGCTCGAGCAAGTCTACTGCCTCCGCCTCCCAAGTAGCTGGGACTACAGGTGCCCGCCACAACGCCAGGCCATTTTTTGGTTGCAGCCGTCAGTGTTGTTTGGTGGGCCCGGGCTGGATTCGAACCCGCCAGCTCAGGTGTACATGGCTGGCGCCTTAGCCCATTGAACCACAGGCACCAAGCCTATTATTATTATTATTATTTTTTTTTTTTTTGAGACAGAGCCTCAAGCTATCACCCTGGATAGAGAGAGTGCTGTGACATCACAGCTCACAGCAACCCCCAATTTCTGGGCTCAAGCGAGTCTCTTGCCTCTGCCTCCCAAGTAGCTGGGACCACAGGCGCCTGCCACAATACCCAGCCATTTTTTTTTGGGGGGGGGGTTGCTGCCATCATTGTTGTTTGGCGGGCCGGGCTGGATTCGAACCCGCCAGCTCAGGTGTACATGGCTGGTGCCTTAGCCCGCTGAGCCACAGGCGCCGAGCCCTATTATTATTATTTTTGAGACAGAATTTCACTTTCTTGCCCCCATAGAGTACTGTAGCATCATAGCTCACAGCAACCTCAAACTCTTGGGTTCAAGTGATCCTCTTGCCTCAGGCTCCCAAAGAGCTCAGACTATAGGCACTCACTACATACCTAGCTATTTTTTTTTGCAGTTTTTGGCCGGGGCTGGGTTTGAACCCACCACCTCTGGCATATGAGGCCGGTGACCTACCCCTTTAAGCCACAGGCGCCACCCCACTGCCCAGCTATTTTTTTTTTTTTGAGACAGAGCCTCAAGCTGTCACCCTAGATAGAGTGCTGTGGCATCACAGCTCACAGCAACCTCCAATTCCTGGGCTCAAGCGAAGGGGTTAAGGAGGCTCTCTTGCCTCTGCCTCCCAAGTAGCTGGGATTACAGACGCCCACCCCAACACTCGACCATTTTTTGGTTGCAGCTGTCATTGTTGTTTGGCAAGCCCGGGCTGGATTCAAACCCACCAGCTCAGGTGTATGCGGCTGGAGCCTTAGCCCGTTGAGCCACAGGCGCAGAACCTGCCCAGCTATTTGTTTAAAGACAGAGGTTTTGCTCTTGCTCAGGCTGGTCTTGAACTCGTGAATTCAAATGATCCACCTGCCACATCTCCAGAGTGATGGGATTACAGGTGCTGGGCCCAAAACACAGGGTTTAGACTGGGGGCAAAGTCTGGGAAGAACATTCTTGGTAGAGGGAACAATAGCAGAAAAGGCTTGGAGACAATTCTGGGGAGCAGCCAGGGAGATGGGGTCATTCCAGCTTTTGATCATGCATAGCCAGTCCCTGAGGCAGGCTGGGCAGAGGGTAAAAGGAACCTCATCCTGACCCTGGGCCATGGGTGACACCTCATAGCCTGCCCCCTCCTGGTGCTGCCCAACCTCTGCTCTGCACCTTGTCCCAGGCCCCTTCCAGCACTCCGCCTCTCTGGGATCCAGTTCCCCCAGGTGGGGGCTGGGCCAGAAAGCAGGCGGAGCCCGGGGCAGGGGAGATGAGAAAACCAGAAAGTGGGGAAATCTGAGACAGCAATGCTGGGCGGGTCAGGGCCTGCTCAGCTTGCTAGGCTAGGGAAACAGGTTCCCCCCAAAGGCTGGGGCAGGGGAGGGAGTGCCAGTGTAGTCACCCCCTTCATCCAGGGGCCATGGCAGGTCTCTGAGGCCAAGGCCTTCCAAGTCCAGCCTTCATATGCAGAGGCCAGAAGGGCAGTCTGTCTCAGGTTACATGGTACATCATCAGGCTTCTTTCTCTCCACCAGAGGTAAGCCAGGAGTAGACTGAGAGAGGATGGACCAGCAGCAGGAGATCAAGAGGCTGTTCTTCATTTCCCACAGTACTGCCTGGAAGAGCCAGAAGAGAAACAGGCAGGCACACTGCCAGAAACAAAGCTCTGGCCAGGTTGAAAGGCTGGAGTATTTGGGGGAGGAAATCTTTTTTTTTTTTTTTTTTTGTAGAGATAGAGTTTCACTTTGTCACCCTCGGTAGAGTGCTGTGGTGTCACACAGCTCACAGCAACCTCCAACTCCCGGGCTTAGGCGAGTCTCTTCCCTCAGCCTCCCGAGTAGCTGGGACTACAGGCGCCCGCCGCAACGTCCAGCTATTTTTTGTTTTTGCAGTTCGGCCAGGGCCTGGCTTGAACCCGCCACCCTCGGTATATGGTGCCGGGCACCCTACTCCTTGAGCCACAGGTGCCGCCTGGGGGAGGGAATCTTTTTTTTTTTTTTTTTTTTGAGACAGAGCCTCAAGCTGTCACCCTGGATAGAGTGCTGTGGCATCACAGCTCACAGCAACCCCCAATTCCTGGGCTCAAGCGAGTCTCTTGCCTCCGCCTCCCATGTAGCTGGGACCACAGGCGCCCGCCACAATGCCCGGCCATTTTTTGGTTGCAGCTGTCATTGTTGTTTGGCGGGCCCGGGCTGGATTCGAACCCGCCAGCTCAGGTGTACATGGCTGGCGCCTTAGCCCATTGAGCCACGGGCGCTGAGCCTGGGGGAGGGAATCTTAAAGGCTTTTCTGCCTATTGCCAGCACCTCATCCAGGGTGGAAGCTGGGTCAATTTCTCCCAAGTTGTAACCCCTACTGCTGGCCCAGTAACTCCTTAGAAGCTCCAGGAGGCCTAGCCATGAACCGAAGACTACAAAGGATAGAGCCTATTTCCCAGGCACTAGAAGCCCATCTAGGAAGGAGTAGGGGCTGCCCCAGGATGGGATCCCAGAGGCAGGGTCAGTGGGAGAGCCAGACCTGGCCTAATCATCTGTCTGCACACCCCCCTTCACCTTGTATGACCAGTGTGGTGCCAGGTGGTCCTTGGGGAGCTGGAGAAGATGCATGCTTGGGAGCTGCTGAGTGTCCTACAGAGGAGCGAAGGAAACCTAGCCAGTGGCAAATCAACCTGGCTGTCATCCTTCAGGAAACCTCATGGGGCATGCTGGATAGCTCTCAGGTGGAGCTAGAATAGTTGAGTGGCCTTTGTAGAGGAGGACAGGATTCTGGGTGACAGAGCATAGCTCTAGAGCAGAGGAACTAGGAGTAGAGGAGAGAGTTGTCTCCCTGGCTTCTTGGCTTCTTGGCTCCTGTTGCCTCTCTGGTGGTCCAGGGATTTGCTCTTCTATTCATTCAATAAAGATGTATAATAGCCAGGCCTTGTGGCGGACATCTATAGTCTCAGCCACTCGGGAGGCTGAGGCAAGAGAATTGCCTAAGCCCAGGAGCTGGAGGTTGCTGTGAGTTGGAACATCACGGCACTCTACCAAGGGCAATAAAGTGAGACTCTGTCTCTACAAAAAAAAAAAAAAAAAGATGTATTGAACTTCTTAGGTGTGACATGGGGCTCCAGCACCATTGCCAGCTCTGAGCATCTGTCTAGGTTGCAGGCCCATAGCCCAGCCCTTCTTTCCCAGAGCCTTCCCACAGCTGCTGAAAATGTTGCCATTTCAGTGACACCACACCTGGTGGTTATACACTTTCCTTCCCCCCCACTCCCCACCTTGGCCTGCTTCTCAGTATGATTGTAAAGTACCTGGGAGAATAGCCATAAGTATTGTTGATATGCAGAGCCTCCTGACCTGGTGTCCAGGGCTAATTTCAAGGGATCTTTGAACCCTTGAAACTGAAGGCAGAATTGTGGGAAGCTATACAGTATCCCTCCAGATAATAAAATCTATGCATTGGAAATATTGCAGGTTTGGTTCCAGACCACAGCAATAAAGCAAATATAGCAGTAAAGCAAGTTATGTGAATTTTGGGGGGTTCCCAGTGCCTATAAAAGTTATGTATATACTATGCTGTCATCTATTATGTGTGCAATAGCATTATGTTTAAGAAACATACATACCTGGCCAGTGCTTGTGGCTCAAAGGAGTAGGGCGCTGGTCCCATATGCCATAGGCGCTGCCCTGGTATGATGTTTTATTTTGTTTTGTTTTGGTTTTTTTGTAGTTTTTAGCCAGGGTGGGTTTAAACCTGCCACAGGTGCCGAGCCACTACAAACTTTCAATTTGGAAAAAATGCAGGGCTGGGTGTGATGGCTCATGCCTGTAATCCTAGCACTCTGGGAGGCCTGAGGCAGGCGCATTGCTTGAGCTCAGGAGTTCAAGACCAGCCTGAGTGGCTTGGCGCCTGTGGCTCAGCGGGCTAAGGCGCCAGCCACGTACACCCGAGCTGGCGGGTTCGAATCCAGCCTGGACCCACCAAACAACAATGACGGCTGCAACCAAGAAATGGCTGGGCGTTGTGGCGGGCGCCTGTGGTCCCAGTTGCTTGGGAGGCAGAGGCAAGAGACTCGCTTGAGCCCAGGAATTGGAGGTTGCTGTGAGCTGTGATGCCACAGCACTCTGTCCAGGGTGACAGCTTGAGGCTCTGTCTCAAAAAAAAAAAAAAAAAAGATTAGCCTGAGCAAGAGCAAGACCCTGTCTCTAAAAATAGCTAGGGCTTGGCACCCGTAGCTCTGAGGTTAGGGAACCAGCCACATACACTGGGGCTAGCAGGTTCGAACTCGGCCCTGGCCTGCTAAACAACATGACAATAACAACAAAAATATAGCCAGGCATTGTGGCGGATGCTACTTGGGAGGCTGAGGCAAGTGAATCGCCTAAGCGCAGGAGTTGGAGGTTGCTGTGAGCTGTGTGATGCCACGGCACTCTACTGAGGGTGATAAAGTGAGACTGTCTCTACCAAAATAAATAAATGAATATATAGATAAACATGGGCAAAAGAGATCCTAAAAAGCCAAGAAGCAAAATGTCATCATATGCATTCTTTGTGCAAATGTGTTGGGAGGAGCACAAGAAGAAGCACCCAGATGCTTCAGTCAACTTCTCAGAGTTTTCTAAGAAGTGCTCAGAGAGGTGGAAGACCACGTCTGCTAAAGAGAAAGGAAGA
>CAUYON010002844.1:0-20031 GCA_963573935.1 Arctocebus calabarensis | reverse complement strand
GGATCTATCCAACACTGCTAAAGGAGTATTAAAATCTCCAACTACTATGGAGCTGGAGGAAATCAAGTTACTCATGTCTATTAGAGTTTTTCTTATAAATTGAGGTGCATTCTGGTTGGATGCATAAATATTAATAATTGAAATCTCATCATATTGAGTGGTACCCTTAACAAATATGAAATGTCCATCTTTATCCTTCCTTACTTTGGTTGGTTTAAAGCCTATTGTATCAGCAAATAAGATTGCAACATCTGCTTTTTTCTGTTTTCCATTTGCCTGGAATATAGATGACCATCCCTTCACCTTCAGTCTAAATTTTTGTTTTAAGGTAAGATGAGATTCTTGCATGCAGCAGATATCTGGCCTGAGTTTTTGTATTCAGTCAGCCAACCTATGCCTCTTTAGAGTACAATTTAAACCATTGTCATTACTTGAAAACAATGATAAATCTTGAGAAGATCTAGTGGACATTTTTAATCCTTTTGTCGCTGTGTGAGTTGGACTTTGATAAAAAGTTTGTAGATGAGTTTACTTTTGCATTGGAGGATTATGCTGGTCCTTATGGAGGATAGGTCTGAGAATATCCTATAGAACTGGTTTGGTTATAGCAAATTTCTTCAACATGTGGATGTCACTAAAGTATTTAATTTCTCCATCATAAATGAACTCAGTTTGACTGGATACAGGATCCTGGGTTGAAAGTTGTTTTATTTTAGGAGATTAAAAGTTGATGGCCATTCTCTTCTAGCTTGAAAGGTTTGATCAGAGAGATCTGCAGTTATTCTAATATTCTTTCCCTTGTAGGTTATCGATTTCTTGCATGTGGTTGCTTTCAAAATTTTCTCCTTCATATTTACTTTAGTAAACTTAATTATGATGTGCCTGGGGGATGTCTTATTCGGGTTGAGTTGTGCTTGGGTTCTGAAACTGTCTGCTGTCTGAATTTCAGGATCTCTTGGCATGTCTGGAAATTTCTCTTTCATAATCTCATGAATAAGAGATTCTGTATCTTGTGAAGCTGCTTCATCGCTTTCGGGGATCCCTATGAGGTGAATATTGGTTTTCTTCAAGTTATCCAAGAACTCTCTGAGAGAGTGATCTGTTTTTGCCTTCCATTTCTCTTGCTCTTTGGAGGTTTGAGAGCGTTCGAAAGCTTTGTCTTCCATGTCAGAAATCCTTTCTTCTGCTTGCTCCATTCTGTTACTGAGGGATTCTACTGAATTCTACTGAGGGCTGCCACTTCTTGTCTCAGTGTGTCAAAATCTTTGGTCATTTTGTCTTTGAATTCATTGAATTCTTGAGACATCTTTTGGGTCATCTTTTGAATTACTGCTTGAAATTCTAATTCCATCTTTTCCTCCATTCCATTGATCTTATTTGCAATCCAGAATCTGAATTCAATTTCAGACATCTCAGCCATTTGCCTATGCAGGAGATCTTGTGCTGTGTCTGTCTTGTCATTACTTGGAGGGGTTGGTCTACTCTGATTATTCATATTGCCAGAGTTTTTCCATTAATTCCGCCCTATGGTTGTTTTTCACCATTGCATCTGGCCCTTCAAGTGGTGGGTGCAGGGCCTCATGGTTGTCCGGGAAGTTTTTGGCTGGCAGTGGGCCTGCAGAGAGGCCTGGTAGTCTCCAGTGGGGTCCCTGCATGAAGGCTGGCCTGCGGAGGCCCCTTGGGTGCCAGGCAAAGGCCCATGCAGTCGCTAGGAGTGACCCTGGCTGGGGCTTGGAGGTCGTGGGCAGGGTCCCTGGCAGAAAGCAGACCTACAGAAGCCCGGTAAGTGTGGGATGCAGGGCCACGTGGTCGCCAGGGGAGTTCCTGGCTTGGGGCAGGCCTACAGAGGCCTAGCGGTCACCAGCGAAGTCCCTAGCAGAGGGCTGACCTGCAGAGGCCCCGTGGGTGCCAGGTGGAGGCCCGCGTGGTGGCAGGGACTGTCCCTGGCCAGGGACAGGCCTGCGGGGGCCCTGCGGGGGCCAGGCAGAGGCCTGCACAATCACCAGGAGAGTTCCTGGCGGGGGGCAGACCTGGAGGCCTGACAGTTGCTGGCAGAGTCTGTAGCAGACAGCAGGCCTGTGGAAGCCTAGCAAGCACAGGGCACAGGGCCAGGTGGTCACTGGGGGAGTTCCTTGCCTGGGATGGGCCTGCAGAGGCCTGACAGTTGCAGTGGGAGTTACTGGCAGAAGGCAGGCCTGTGGAAGCTCTGTAGGCTCGGACACCAGTCCACACTGTCACCAGGGATTTACTGGCAGACCTGCAGGGGCCCTGCAGGTGCCAGGTGGAGGCCTGCATGGTTGCTGGGGGAGTTCCTGGCTGGGGGCAGACCTGCAGAGGCCTGGCGATCACCAGCAGAGTCTCTAGCAGACAGCAGACCTGATGAAGCCCGGCAAGCACTGGCGCCAGGCCAGGCAGTTGCTGGGGAAGTTCCTAGCCGTGGGCCCCACTGCAGAGGCCTGATGGTTGCAGGCAGAGTTCCTGGCAGAAAGCGGGCCTGCGAAAGCCCTGCAGGCTTGAGGCACAGGACAGCACGGTCGCCAGGGTATTTACTGGCCAGGGGTGAATTTTTATGTATTGAACCATCCTTGCATGTCATATAATCCTTTTAATGTACTGCCAAATTTGATTTTCTAGTATTTTGTTGAGATTTTCTGCATCACTGTTCATAAGGGACATCAAGCTATAGTTTTCTTTGACTTTGGTATGAAGGTACTGTGGGCCTTATAGAATGAGTCAGGAAGTGCTCAGTTCTCTTCAAGTTTTTGGAAAAGTTTATGAAGAATTAGTATTAGTTCTTCTTTAAATGTTTAATAAAATGCACTTGTGAACTCATCAGATCCAGGGTTTTCCTTGTCAGGTGATTTTTGAGCACTGATTTAATGTCCTTATTATCCAAGTCTATTCACTCTTTCCATTTATTCTTGCTTTATAGTCTTGGTAGGTCTTTGTGTTTCTAGGAATATACCTATTTCATCTGGCTATTCAATTGTGCAATTTGTTAGCATAAAATTGTTCATAGTACTCTCTTATAATTCTTTTAATTTCTCTGGAATCAGAAGTAGCATGCCCATGATTCTTTTAGTAAATTGAGTCTTCTATCTCTTTTTCTTAGTTAATCTAGCTAAAGGTTTGTCAATTTTGTTGATCTCTTCAGAGAACCAACTTTTGGTTACATTCAATATTGAATGTAGTGTTATTCAATAGTATGTGTCTCCATACTCCATATGTAATTTGTCTCCAATATTATTATAGAAATATCTATTTCACCCCTCAATTCCATCAGCTTTTTTTCATATATTTTGAGGGTTGGTAATTAGGTAGATAAATGATTATATAATTGTGATATCTTCTTGCAAAAGGATTGAAACTTTTATTAATACATAGTTGACCACCTCCCTTCACTGACCATCTCCTTAAGTTGACCTAATTCTCATGGACTGGACATGCATCATGTGTTCATATCAATGCAGTAGGTCGAGTTCCTTATGTTGACCACCTCTGTATGTTGACCAGTTTGTTACAGTCCCTTGGATGGTAAGGGAAGAACTTATGGAGGTTCTACTGTATATAACATCCTTATTTGTCTCTTGTAAACCTGAATTTGATTAAAATCCATTAATTTATATCTTGTTATTTAATTAATATCTTGTTAGATATTAGTATAGCTACCTTTCTCATTTTGGGTTACTATTTACATGGAATATCATTTTCCATCCTCTCATTTTCAATCTATTTGTGTCTTTACATATAAAGTCAGCCTCTTGTAGATGGATATAGTTCAATAATGTTCCTATCAATTCTACCAATCTTTGTCTTTTGATTGGAAGTTTGCTGTGCTTCCATTTAAAGTACTTGACTTGCTCCACATCTTCATTCAGTTCTCTAAACATATTTGAGATGATTATTTAAAGTCTTTGTGTATTATATCTGCCATCAGGTCTTATTCAGGGACAGTTTCTTTTGATTTATTTTTTCCTTTGAATGGCTAAACTTTCCTATTCCTTTGTATGCCTTGTGATTTTTTAATTAAAAACTGAATATTTGAATCAGATATTTTGGTAACTCTGGAAAGTAGATTCTCCCCTTTCCTAGGGTTCACTGGGTTTTGTTATCATTGTTTTTTGTTTTTGTTGTTGTTGTTGCTATAGTTGTAGACTGTCTCTGCTGAGGATCAACTTAAGGAGTAAACTTAAATTCTTCTCTGGTCTTTTATGAGCATGTGCCTTTTCCTGACTTTGCACAGTCACTTTCTAGTTTCTTTGTATAGATAGTTATTTTTAAATGCCCTAGTGTTTAATGCCTTGCTCCTATAAGGGGAATAAGAGAAACTTGAAGAGAGGCCATAAAAAGGGAACTATACCTTTAAACCTCCTACAATTCATGTAAGCCAAAAGGGGAGGAATTTGCAACAATGAGGGAAGGCACAACAATGGCCACAAGACTCTTTGTACCTATGTGATCTGAACCAGCAATCAAGATCACTTATATTTGAGGAAAGAGTCCTCTTTGCCCCTCCTAGTTCCTATAAGCCAATGGCAAGCTGCTCCAGGAACACAGGCACAGCTGCCACAAGACTGATGCAAGTGATGGCAACTGCAACTGTACTATACTACCACTATTAATCACAACTTACTGTTCAAGCCTTCTTCTGAAAGTTGCAAGCCTTTGATAGACTCCAGTATTCCAAAATAGTTACCTCACCCAGATTCTGCCCAGGCAGTTATCTAGGTGAGGACACAAATTACCAGTGCTTCATGCTCTGCAGATTCAGAAGAAAAAGAAGACATAGAGAAATTGAGTATATTTGTCACAATCTCATTGTGAGATGAACCCTAGGGCCCTTGACTTTGAATTTAGAAACACGTCATCTACATGACACTATCTCAGATTTACCCTCAAGGTCATGAGAACAAAAATTAAATCAAAGCCATTTCTTCCTAACCCAAGCTAAGGCAGCATGTCTAATTTGTTCCTCATGCAACCCGACCTCTATCCAGTTCACAATAGACTGAACATGTAGTGACCCCTCTGCTGGCCATAGGCTCGGGATCTACCTGCACACATTGACCCCCATCAGAATGCATGAAATATCAGGTGAGTTTATCTCATGCAGGGTGGCTCAGCTTTGATTTTCTGCTTGATTCTGATAGCTATACATTACTCTGGACTTAAAGTTTAAAAACATTTGCCAGCAACTAAAGAATTTAAAAGGTCAACTCAAGGTAACATAAGGCAGAGGAAAAGGTTAACAAAAGAGATCAAATAACACACTGTCTAGCCTTTTCTGGGTGTGTGTGAGAGCATCCTGCTAAAACCAGGAGAAAAATCCAGTCCCCTTAAAGAATATCTGCTTCAAAATATAGTTTAGTGGGGGAGGATGGGTTTAGGGAGGGTAATTGGTGGGACCACACCTACATCGCATCTTAGAAGGGTACAGGTGAAACTTACTAAATGTAGAATATAAATGTCTTAACACAATAACTAAGAAAATGCCATAAAAGCTATGTTAAACAATTTGATGAAAATATTTCAAATTGCATATAAAACCAGCACATTGTACCCCATGATTACATTAATGTGCACAGCTATGATTTAATAAAAAATAAATAAAAATATATAGTTTAGCATTCTTAATTATGACTAGAGTGTGTTTTCATCTATTAAGAGGATGGCTTTAATAGCTCTCTGACAGAATCTAATTGCCCATGCCTCACAAATAAATGTAGACAGATCCTTTCTTTATATCGCTTACAACATCTTATAAAGAGTCCTTTGGAGAAGGTAAGCAATGACTCTCTAAAATGAGAATGTAATTTATTTATTTTTATATTCATTCATTCATAGTCATCCAGATTCAGCAGACATTTGTTCACACAAATATTCTGGGGAAACTGTTTGTGTGAACAAAGACAAAGATAAAAACACTGCCCTTAGAGAAAGCTGAGTTTGGATCAGACTTGATTCACTAAGACTGCACCTCAGAGGTTCAACAGCCAGGCAAATAAGAAGCTGAAATTTCTGGCTTAGTCAGTGACACCTACCATTTGATAAATCCTTTTCCATCATGGTTACCCTCACTTTGTATTTAATACATGCTTTTTGGTACTGGGCAGGAAAGGAGCCTTCCAAGCAGAGATGGATTCACTGGGAGGGCAATGAATTTAAACTTCTTTTACATGGTCACTTCTGAGATCCTGAGGGGGCCCTAATGGAGTGTTCTAATGAGCATTTAAAGTTTGCATAAGTAAAATATTTTGTACTACTTTTCTTAAAGAGGGCCCCAAAATGAATCTGCTTCAGACCTCACAAAATCTGAACCACACCTGCCACCAAATCTGGATGCACTTGGAGGTAAAAGTGTAAGAACTCCAGCTGCTTCTTACTCATCTCCTGGGAATGAGTGGAACATTCAGAGTGCATTGAAACAAGGCTTGAAGCTGTGGAGATGGTTCCTGGTTAGCAATGTTTTTGAGCAAAGTTCACATTGTTCCTGGATGACCAACTGCCACTGCCACCCTCTCCTTCCACTTCCACTCTTTGCCTCTAAAGCCAATTAAATGAAATGAAGTGACCTTCAGGGCCCAAATTCAATTTCTTACCTAGTATAAATCCCACCTGATTTATTTTGTAGTAATATACATACATGAAGCCTTGGAACATGAAAATGAAGAATGAGTCTTAAGGTCAGGAGTCTTTCTCCTTTGTCTGTCTTTTCTGTCTTGAGAAGTTTTTAATAATGCAAATTCTGTTCTTGGTAGCTCACATGCAGTTAAGAGTCACTTGGGGATGTATACCCTGAGACATTTTTAAGACCTTCTTTAAATTCAAGGCCAGGAGGCCATGGCTGCTCTGGTGTATTGTGTGACACCCAGCACAAAGGGCTTAGGAGGAATGCTAAGCTCCCCTGAAACTGTTCCTGTTGCTCTGGAGCACAGCCCCAGTTAACAGGAGCGAACAGCCCCGCCTCAGCTCTTAGTTCCCTTGAAACCAAAGAGGCAGTGCTCTGTGGTTTAAATTAAAGGAGGAGATGTGCTTTGCACAAATTAGCTTTCCCATTGATGTGGTGCATATTACAAAGATCAGTTCTCTTGTTTTAATTCAAATCCATGTGCTGCAATTTTTATTTAATTTAAAACTAAATAAGAGCCAGGAGTTGCTGGAAGGAGGGGAAATGCCAAGGCCAATTGAGCCCTGGCAGCCATCCTGAAACCACAGTGACTTGAGTACTGGGAACTGCTGGGCTAACAAGCCATCCTGCAGAGCTGGGGTGCTCATCTAACCAGGAAGGAGGCTAGAAAAGCACCTGGCCGGGTTGTGGTAGCTGGATGATATGCCGGAGGATGCTGCTTCTCAAAACCTTATTTCTGATGCCCTTTGAAGAAGACCCTAAAACCCTGATGTGTCCTATCATGAAAAGGAGGACGCATTTTAACCAGTAAAACGTGACCTCCTAAAGTCTACAGATTTATACAAACCTCATCTGAGAGCTCACATAGCTGTAAAAAAAACGATAGAGTGTGCCAGGCTCTGCTGCTAACGTTTGCAGCTCATTTTGTTGTCCACTAGCACTCATTATCATTCAAATTGCTGCTGGCACTGAAGGATTAAGAGAAAGGCATGGAAGACAAACTTCAAATTAGGAAATTTTTTCCATTAACATTCATTTTCCCCCTCTCGATTGTGAAAAGGCTGCCATTACTCTCCAAGTTTTGTGGAACTCTGTGTCCTGCAGCTCAAGGAGCAAGGACACAGAGCTGTGTGCAAGGACAGTTTACCAACCACCTCCAAAGTGTAGACCACCCTTCCCAGTGTCTTTTGGATGAGCCACCAGTAAAGCCATTGTCAGAATCCAATATGAGACTTTGCCCCCCGAGTGGCCTTACACAGCTGGCATCTATGATAGCTAGGCAGAAAATAAAACTGGAGTTCATGAAAGTAAAGAAAACAGAAGGCCATTGTTTCAGCAATGTCAAGAAACAGGAATCTGTGTCTGTGCCTATCCAGGCTAATGAAACTCCATTAATCTATCAGGAAAGTCCCGCAATCCTTTCCTACCATTGTCTAAAAGGAACAATTCCAGCTTCTCTTGATCCTTGATACCCGAGAGTGGGCTTCGTGAACCAGCAGCTTTGGCATCTCTTGAGAGCCTGTTAGAAATACTGGATGCAAATCTACATTTTAACGAAGTCGCCAGGTAATTCATGGTGCGGAAGTTGGAGGAACATGTTTCAGATCATAATCACAAGTCGTGGTTTCTCTTCTGAACGTTGTTCTTCAATCCATTCCTTTTACTTCTTCGGGTTTTGCTCCCAGATGCCAATCTCATTCTTCTGTTTGCCATCTCATCAGCACAACACTGTTTATCTAGTTCTTGAATTAGTACCAGACCCTTAAACATGCTAAGGTCTTCCCCCATTCACTCAGGCTGCCTAGAACCCTTTCCACATCTACCCACCTTCACTCTTTCACTCAGCTGGTTCTTTTATTCTCAGGTTCTGTTCGGACATCCTTTCTAATGGAAGCCTTTGTACCTCCTCAAATCTGGGTTAGCATCACTGTCCTCTGTTTCCATAGCAATCAATGCTTCTCCCGTTGTAGGAGTCATCACGCTTTACCACAATTTTTGGTTTGCCTGCCTGTGTCTTCTCTAGACTGGGAAATTTGTAAGGACAAAATGCTTGTCTCTACATTGCAGCCCCCAGCAACTGCTTGAAACTGCTTGAAAACTGAGTAGCCTTCAACAAATATTTGGTAGATGAATAAATGAGTGACATATAACACTCTCTGCCCAACCTAATCTGTACATTTCACTCATGCTGTCACTTAGGGATGATTCATTCCTATTCTATCAGGAGGGAGCTAAGCAACAATAATTGTAAGGCAAGAGATCAATAATAAAAACTTGTTTACTGAAAGAAAATATTTTTAACCTATATATCTGTATAAAAAATAACCCTCTCTGAATGTTAATAACAATAAATATTGGCAACTTCCTCAAAAGGAGCATGTGGATTTGATAATATTTTCAAATCTTTGCTTGCTTTGTATTGGAGGGATATGTTTGTTTCCCTATTAAAACCCTGACATTGCATTAAAACTGTAACTTTGCATTGACCAGGTGACTTGAGTCAAGAATCAAGCTAAACCAACCCAAATTCAACTCAAGAAAAAGATTTCTTTAAATGTATATATAAGCCAGGCATGGTGGCTCACACTTATAATCCTAGCACTCTGGGAGGCTGAGGCAAGTGGATTGCTTGAGCTCAGGAGTCTGAGACCAGCCTGAGTAAAAGCAAAATTCTATCTCCACTAAAAATAGGAAAAACTAACCAGGCATTGTGGACCAGCCTGAACAAGAATGAAACTCTAGCCAGATGTTGTGGCAGGCACTTATAATCCCGGCTACTCTGGAGGTGGAGGCAAAGGGTCCCAAAAGTTTGAGATTGCTGTGAGCTATGATGATGCCCGGGCACTCTAGCCAGGGCCACAGAGGGAGACTCTGTCTCAAAAAATGAATGAATGAATGAATGAGCAAGGATTAGCTGGGAATCTGGACCCCTCTACAAGCTGGACTTTTCTTCTCCTCCCTTGTTCATACTGCCACAGAGAGCTAGCCCACGCGACACCCTCATGCTATCAAGAACTCCTTGCCCAGCATTTAGTGAACCCTCACCCTTCCATGCTACATCTGTTTTCTGTCCTGACATATCTTGTGTAATTGATTAGGACACTGCTTCTTCTTTACCAATGCAAAGCCATTAACCAGCTCATGGGGCATAGGACCAGTCTCCATCAGAGAAGATGAACTCCCAGAGAGCCCCCATCTCTCAAGTGGTACCCGCTATGGACTGGAGCAGGCATTAATTAATAACCAGCAACTGAAGTGGTCTTGCCTTCAAATGGGATAGGGTTAACTAGCTTATGCAAGAGGTGAGCCACAATAGTATTTAGCAACTATGCCAAACAGTCACAAGAAAAAGTCATCTTGGATAATGAATAGCCACAGGCAACATTGCTGTGACGCAGCAGCCGAGTATAGTAGACCCACATGAATTGCAGAGCCCATTAAGTCCTCACTGTTTTGAATGCTGAGAAAGGTTATGTGATGATGATGAATTCAGAAGATCCAAGAAATAGCTTACAACTGTGGCCAGCCCTCGACAGTTCTTTTCTCCCATTATTAAGTCAACACATTATCATTCTTCACTTAGCTCCAAAATAAATTTACACTAAAAATCACTTTCTCTTTCATTTTTAAGCAGCAAATTAGGTTTTGCTATTTGGCATACCATGGTATTTTTTAAATAGGAACTGCTGTTTTAATGAAAGCTTTGATGAGGACTCAGCCACTCGGAACAAGGTGATTAACCCCTTCAATTCCCAGGGTGGCCAGTGTTGAAAACTAAACCAGAAAATGTATTAAAAATGCCTGTCTCAGGGGCCACCAGCTAAGAGACACTCAAAATGGGAGTTTCTTTTATCATCTTTAGCACCAAAGATGACAAGACAGCTTTCACAGATGTACAATTCATATAAACTCACACCGGTCTTGGGAAAACTTCCTATCAGAGACTGAAGCTTTCATTCCAAAGGTCTGACTGGCAAGTCACTGCTGAGGACACAGTGTCTTGGGCAGAAGCTAAGAGTGAGTGACATCCCTGTAGAAGATAAAGGCCTATGTATGGCCCCTGCTTCCCTCAATCTCTTCATTTAAGAAACAACTGTTGAAATTCTACTTTTAGTTCCATCAGTAGCTCACTCCTAATGTTGTGATTACTCCCAATGTGCATCAAAATGTCATGACTCGAAGAACCAATTTTTGCGAGGGAAATATATTGTCTGCCCTACACCTCCCCTCCAGGACAAGTTGACACATATAAAATGTCACAATCTACCCAGACATTTATTGAATCTAAGTGGCAAGATCTTGCAAATGGCCAGACCATGCTGTATATTGAGGTAGTGCAGCCACGAGAGCCTGCCAGCCCCGTGGAGGCACTGAGTGATGGAAAGAGGCGATCCAGAGGGCTTGTCACCTCACCCCATGTTTCAGAGATAAGGTCCTAAAAGGTAACAGGAAAATAAATAACCATATCATTTAATTAAAGAACTTTCCATGTACATTTAAGTTTTTCAAGACATCCAGAGATATCACAAAAATCTGATTGATAGTTTTAACTGAGGCAAACAAATGGACTATGTTATTTTTTCCTATTTTCTGTCTGAATTTACTTACTAATTATTTGCTTTTGTCATCAGGTAGATAAAACCTTAGAAAACTATGAACATGAGAAAATCAAATTCAAAAAATTACTCTGTCGGTGCCAGGCACCAATCTTTCTAATTCTGCCTTTAGGTTCTGTGGACAGAGTTCAAAAGAAGTCAATAAGATTGATTCAAAAAAGTTATGCATACAGATGAGCAAGGAGCAGTTATATCTAAAAGTGCCTTGTGCAAAATATCCATAGGGCCATTTAGTAATTTAGAAATATTCAGCATGAGCTCTGATAGATCAGGGAGGTTCAAATGCTGTTTGGTCAAACAAGTCCTTCACAGACTCACCAAAACACAGTGAGTAGGGCAGGATTCCACCCCCACCTCACAGCCTCCACTGACCAGGGCAGGAAGGCCATTCCATGTGCACCAGGATCCTTCTGAATCATGTCACAGGCTGGGGTTAGTATTAATGAGGAAAGGGGGATGCCTCTCTTCAGATAGAGATTCGCATATTACCAGGCTCCTTCCATCCTGTGACTTCACAGTTCCCTAAGGCAAAGATTCTGGAAGTGTGGCCTATGGACTCGGACCTATAGTGAGTCACCTCAGTCTACGGTGAGTCTCGGACTCACCTGGCAACTTGTTAGAAATGCAGATTCTCCATCCAACTGCAGACCAACCTCTCAGAACCTCAAGATGAGCAAAGTTCTCCAGGTGCTTCTGATATGACTGAAGTGTGAGGAACCACCACCCTCACCTCCCCCTGCCCCACTCCGTGCTTCTGATATGACAGAAGTGTGGGAACCACGTCACAATTTATACCCAGCTGGTGGAAGGGGAAAGAGAGCTGAAGAGGTGTTTCTTGAAAGTCTCAGATCAGAACTGACATTTCTGCTCTCCTTTCTCTGGTGAGAACCAGTCATATGGCTGTATCTAGCTGCAAGAGCTGTCACAACACATAGTTTACGCAGTTATAGCAGCATACTATGGACCATGGAAGAATAGGTTTTGGTGGACAGATAGGCATCTTTGCTAAAATAGCCCTCTGCAGTAGAAATAGTGTCTTTCTTTTCAACATTGCTCTTTAGGACAAAGACATCCCAGGTCTACAGCTGGATTTCTCAACCCCAGCAACTATTGGCATTTGGGGCCCAGTGATTTCTTGTTATGGGAACTTTCTCTCACATTGTACAATGCTTAGGAGCACCCCTGGCCTCTAGCAAATAGGTAATGGTAGCACCCTCACCTCCCCCTGCTCCACTCCATAGATAACCTCAAATGTCTCGAGATGAGTGGTTCTCAACCTTCCTAGTGCCTCCTAACACCGCGACCCTTTAATACAGTTCCTCATGTTGTGGTGACCCCCAACCATAACATTATTTTCGTTGCTACTTCATAACTATAATTTTGCTACTCTTATGAATCGTAATGTAAATACCTGATATGCGGGATGTATTTTCATTGTTACAAAAGGGTCACGACCCACAGGTTGAGAACTGCTGCAAATATTCCTTAGGGGTAAAAATGGCCCCCTGCTGAGAACCATTAATCTAAACAGAAAACATCTGAGTTGACCTTTGGATTTCAAGCTGGCTATATATTGGGTCCTTCCCACAAAATGTTGACTTTCTTTGGATCTCTGTTAGCCTTTATCTGGAAACACTCTGTTGACGATTTCAGCTGGTCCAGTGCGAGGATTATTCCACAGTGTACGCTTACATCCACCTTCCTTACACAAAAATAAACCTCCAAAGCCAGAGGCATCTATGCGTGTTGACTTCAGAGCTGTGACAGAGCTAATCCTATTTACAATTAATTACCCTTCCTGGCTGCCCAGGTTTCCAAAAACAAGCTTTATTTTATATTAAAATATACCACAGTTATGTTACATTCCTTCTCAGTAGCCATAAGTTTACATGATTCAAGTTCAGGAAGAGAGATGAAGGAAAGAAAGTTCTGCTTGTCTAACCCAGACTTCGTTTCCAGGAAAACTCACTTTTGAATGCAGAAAGTTTTCCCATTGAAAACAGTCTGTTGGCTTCATTTCAGTGTGATAAAATGATGTTGAACAGAAAGTGGAACCGTGTAGCAAGGTTGCAGATAGTTATTTTGGAGAGAATGTATTTTGAAACCAAACTGTCACTTTTGCGGAACATATTAGTTACCCTTTGCAAGGTCACAGGATTTCAGCAGGAGTAAAAGCAATAGATAATTCAGGTTTAGACCTGAACCTGGATTTGATTTACCAGATTAATAATAAGAATGTGTTAAATCTTTTAAATCAACTCCATCAGACTACTTGAAATAAGAGGGGGGAAAAGGATTTCAATGGATTATATCCCAAATGGAAAGATAAGTAGAAAAATAGGTTATCTAAAGGACATTTCTTTTGAAGGATGGGTTAATTTCCCAGGGACTTTTCTGCACCCCTTTCCATTCACTGCTCAATTTCCTTTGGGGTTCTAGTTGTGTTTTAAAGTATAAAAATGGCCCTTTTCCCCATTCATTCATGCATACATTTATCTACTTCTTATGGAGCACTTACTTATGAGGGGCACCAGGGATGCCAGGGCAGACCTGATAACTAAGGTTTTCCTCTCACCAGGCACTCTGTCTAATGAAGGGAACTGGAACTCAAAGATTAAAAAGTAAACATGATCATTTCAGATGGTGATAAGTACGATGATAGACATATAAACCAGATCTAGATTGAAGGGGACCTAGATCAGGTAGTCAGGGCAGCCCTTCTGACGACTGTGATGACAGGCAGCAGCCAAGGGACAGCCTGGTAGGACTGCAGCAGGTAGGATGAGCTGCAGGAACAAAGGCCTAGAGGCAAAAACACATGTAGTTTAAAATAAAAATATATCTTTGTACATTTTTCAAACTCCAAGCTACTTTTCCATCTTTCCATACTCTTCACTAAAAAGATCCCAACCTCTCTCCCTGAACTGTGGTCTTTTCTATCCAACCACCCACTCAACCTCTCTGCTTGGAAGACTAATAGGCATCTCTGATATAACAACCTTTGACAGCCCCTGTCCACCCAAGCATGCTCTTCCCACAGCTTTCCCCCTTTCTTCTAGCACTCAGACCATCAGTTCTCAAAGCCTTCTCCTCATACCCCGTGACCCCCCAGCAAATATTACCAACCTTTGATCTAAATCCCTTAGCTACCATGCTACCAGCCTGCTCTGATCCATGTCCACTGCTTGCCTGGACTAATATGGCAGCCTCCTCACTGGCCCCTCCCTCTACTCTGGGAATCTATGTTCTTATCATAGAACAGATCACATCCTTATCGTTCATAAAATATTCCTCAAGTTTTCAATCTCAAAATAAAAATCAAAAACCTGTATTCAAAAGGCTGGCTTGACATGGCTCTATTACCTCTTGGTCATAATCTACTTCTACCACCTGCCCCCAGCCCATTCATTTCATTCCAGCCACACCAGCCTCCTTGCTACTGCTTAAGCATGCCAGCTATACCCCTGCCCCGGGGCTTTGCACCTGTTGGGAAAAGCCTGACATGCTTTAACTTCCGGATACCCACATGTCTTCTCTCTCCATTAGGGTCTCTGCTCACATGTCACCCCACCAGAGGAAAGAGGCTTGCCTAACCCCTGACATCTCACGCCTCCCATAAACACACTCTCTGTCCTCTTATCCTACTCTTGTTTTCTTCACAGCACCTTCCATAACTAATCTGGAAGCGTATTCAAGGACAATCTCTTGTTTGCTGCTGTACCCTGGAGCCTAAATGCGTGAATGCATGAATGGATACATGAATATCACTATCTTGTATCTAAAGGGCCTGAAACCACAGCCATAGTTCAACTTAAAAGCATTTTCTGGGTTCTATGCTCCAGGTAGTAATCTAAGATACAAGAATAATGTCAGGAAGATGTCATTCTAACCTTCTAAAGTACTGGAAATTGAGGGAAAAGGACAGACTACATTAAACTACTGATTCATCTCCGGCTATGACTTAATAATACAAGTGGCATAAGCCACTTTCTAAGAGAAAAATGTGGACTAGAGTCTTCCAAGAAAACTTCATGAGAATGGGATGGAGGCAGAAAGATGGTTCAAATTGGTGACATGAAGGCCATGAAGGCTATGTTAAATAGTTCAATGAAAATATTTCAGAATGTGTATGAAGTCAGCACATTGTGCCCCATGATTGCACCAATGTACACAATTATTATTTAATAAAAATTAAAAATAAATAAAATAAATAAAATAAAATAATTGGTGACATTTAGAGAAGTCCAAAGGAAAGGCAGAATTCCAGAAGTATTCCAGGGGTTTGCAGTGGGTCATGGCACAGAGGCAAGGATAACCTTCACAAAGGTTCTCAATGGAGCAGAGAAAACAAAAGGGCAAGTGGAGTGAAGTTCTGACTGAAAGGTGTCTGTGGGCTATAGGGAGCTATGTGTGGTTGCAGAGTTGAGTCGTGACCTTGTCAAACTAGGTTTGGGGGAAAGCCTTCTGAGAGACATGCACGAGACAGTTTGGAAGGAGGAGAGAAGAGAAGTAGTAAAGCTGAGACCAGAGTGTGTCAGGGGCACAAGCAGGGTGTGCACAGATGGGCCTGGAGCAAGGAGGTGCAGGGTGGACTGAAAGGAGCCTGAGCCATCATGCACCTCAGTCTCTGCTGAACCAGAATCTCTGGAGTCCAGACGCACTGGCATGAGTGGCTGCATGTATTTTTAAGTCCCACGTGGTTCTGATGTGTACTTCTAGTTGCAAAACACAAGTCTAGTCTTAAAATCTCCACTTTTAGGTGAATTAGGTTTATAGGTAAGGTTTTAAGGATCTCAATAAATAATAAAAAGGCAGAAACTGAACTTGCAGAACTGATCACTCAACCATTACATTAAACTATATTACATTAATATAATGCATTAAATAATGTAATGTATTGCTAACATTACATATTAATCACTTTTCTATGTGTACCATGGAGCCATAAAGAATCAAAAATGTATTCATTCATGGATTTGTTCAATAAATACATACTGAGCACCTATCATGATTGGTATAGCTCCAAGTGTTGCAGATAAACAACGATTACAATGCTGTGTAGTAAGGGCTGTGATAGGGCCAAGAGGGGTGTACAGCACAAGCCAGACTCCACTGTCAGATGAGGCATCAGAGAGAAAGCAGTATCTCAGTTGAGCACTAAAGATCAGTTCAAATTAGGTAAAATTTGGGTGAGAGATATAGGAGAAAGAACTGGAGAGAATTGGGACAAGAAAAAGAATTCAGGCAGAGAAAACCACATATGCAAAGACCTCTTTCACCCCACCAGTGATTTCAGCGCCTTAGATGTCACATGGCTATTGACAATGACAGTTTGGGCCCTCATTAAACAGAGAGCAAGTTTGTCTTTTCATTCTTCAGACTATGTTTTCAAAGCACCCGCGTTAGCTCCTCTAGTACACCTTAGCATGGTTTACTCCTTCAGGGAGTCATTGTTGTAGGAACACGAGCAATGGAATAGTGAAACCTGACTTTCCCACACTGGGGTCTTGGATAAAGCTTTGCATACAGTGAGTGCTCAAGAAATCATAGCTTATTGCTCTGCACCTCAAATGAAGATGCCCTGAGAGGTGCTTATATTCCTGTGATTGGAATGTAGCTATATCTGATCATCACCCATTCTGAACTCATTTGCACTTTAGAAGTTGATTAAAAGGTTCACTTTTGCTCTTTAAAGATGAAGAGGAAGCTGCACATTTCTGCAGCAGGGGTCCTTCCTAGAAAGCTTTCCTTGGTTCAGTAGTCTTCTATTGCTATGAATAGAACACCAACAAAATTACAGAAGAATCCCATAGAGGCCTGTTTTAAATGAAACCACATTTAATTGCAGGTAATTCCTTTGTTCTCTGAAATGATGCTAACTTTCCAACTGAATCTATGAAATAGGTCAAAATCATTACAAAGTAAACCCACTTAAAATGAAATGTTATAGTCTACCAATCCCTAAAAGTTCAGAATTATTTTGATTAGTTGGCCAAAATGAAGAAAAAAAAGAAAGGTAAATCCAAAGGGTCAAAGCCCACAAAAGTCAGTCCAAAACACCAGTGTTGACAAGTTCTGGATTTCCTGGGCTTCTAAGTGAAGTGGTATGTGTTCTTTAGAAATTATGTTTTGCTAAAAAGAAAATCCTACATCAATATTAATTTCTCATTTTTAGTATTTTGCTGGTAGCCAAAGTCATTTGTTTCGATCCTAAAAACCCTCTATTGCCCAAAACCATGATAGTAAGAAGAGAGGATCAGTGCGCACAGAGCCTCCAATATCAATATCAATATAAATGTACCAAACAAAGAAGATGTTTGTCTAGGCTCCAAATGCGTGACAAGTAGTGCCAGCATCATGGAGGCTGAGTAGGAAAGAGGCAATAGTCCGTCCTATCCGGAGTTCTCAATTACCTTTACTTTATCCACTCGACAACTTCACCGAGGCTTCCAGCACTACTCTACCATTTCCGGGATGACACGTGCTATCTGTACCACATGTGGCCAGGGCTATGGACAGACAATCCCTTATCTAAAAAATACCCTGCTTTATTTTTATTGTATGTTTTATTTAGGTGATCACCATATTAAGAAGGTATCCTCTTGTCAATCTCTTGGAGTTTGACCCTAATCAGCAATGTTTCTTAACCTGCCACAAGAGAGCAGCTGTACTTTTCTGTGTTCTACAGAGATCTCTATATTGCACCTCCTATAAATATAGGGAATTTTATGCATATTTTTAGAAGTTAGCATAAAAGATATATTTTAGTGTATTTTTAGAAATTAGCATATAAGATATAGTCTGAGTATACTTTTACATCGATAACTGCTCTCACACAGATCATGGAGATTTAAGAACATAGTTAACATGAGTTGAACAAAATGACAATACATTATTAAATATACTTAGGAAGATTAATGATCGCCTCCATTGGTTTCCAGCGTGAAAGAGTTTGCAGTAAATAGAACATAGTGAGTTTTAATTTTTATTCTAGTTTCCGTTCTTTTCTTTCGCACAAAGTAAAACAACCACAAATATTTATGACAGTAAAAACAAAACAACTTATCGCCTAATACTTGTAATATCAGCTAATCTCCCACAATGCTGCTTGACAGACATTTCTATCAATATGAGCTTGAGGAAAAGAAAAACTAGAAAGATCGCCTCTAACTTCAGTCTTGCGCTGTGATTAAATGCTGCTAGGAGCTTTACCTTGACCGATAAGTTCTCTCCTCAGATACCAAAGTTTATTGCAAGCCTGTTTCCTTGAGCTCTTCTTTCCTAATGATGCCATTCGTATTTCCTGGTGAGAACATTATTAATATAGTCCCCAGTATTAAAGGTTTTTAATATTCCCACTCTCTTGTGCCCAGCTGAATACACGTGCACCTCTGGTAAGAGGCACTTTTCTTCTTGAGCACAGCCATCTCAAGTGTTCAGAATTTCTGAGGTATGAGAACTTTTTTATTGCTATCTACTTCAAATGTTATCTTCCTTATCTTCAGGCCATTTCCATGTCTACATGGGAGATTTAGAATAATTTCCTTCTTCCATTACATTTTGTTCCTTGAAGGTATTTTATAATCAAAGTACATGTTCTCCTTTCTTTCTGAGGTTTCCTTGTTTCAGGCAAAATGTATTAAGTTTCTCTCATCTAATCCTCTGGATCTTGTGTTATGCCACTTGTCTCTTGAATAGTCTCAGCACAGAGATAAAAAGGGAGCGTTATAGTTTATGTTAGGAACCTAGGAGGAAGAACCAGAATGGTTGTAGTGTTCCTCTTCTGATCCTGTATTCAATTGTTAAACTCCTTTAATGTTTGAATAAAGATTTGGAAATTTAGGAACCTAGATGCTACAGCAAATATTACAAAAAATAGATCATTGAAATTTTATGTATGTGATTTAAACCTTCCTATAAAAATAACCAAATCACTACCTCTTTGACTTATAGTAGCTGTCATTATAAATCTTCATTTTCCCTATTATAGACTACGACAGGGACCATAAATGTCTTGCAACTCATGTGTTAGCCAAAAGGGACCTTTCGTTTTTCTTCTGTTTTTACTACTTATACTTTTATTTACTCTTCTTCAGAGTCTACATTTCTGTTCATATTAGTGTCATCACATTTTGATTTGAAGTTCTAGTATTTAATCTTTAATGCCTCTTGCAAATATATTTAATATAGATTCAGAAAAATTCAATTAGCATATCATTATTAAAGAAGAAAAAGTAAAAAGAGAAAAAGCAAGTTTTAGTGTGTTAGTTTAGATAATAGACTTTGTTAAAGTGTATAATCAGTAGTAATTTTTAAGGATAATTTAATTAATTTTTCAGTCCCATAAGTTTAGATTTCCTTGTTATCTGACACATTTGATTTTTATAAAGTAATTATTTCCAGAAAGATTTGTCTTTAGGTATAGACAATATTATTCTAAAATTTTATGGAAAACCAAAAAAACTAGAATAGCTAAAACAGTTTTGAAAACAAAAAATAAGGCGGGAAGAATCACTTTACCCAAGGTTAAGGCTTATTAGATAGCTATAGTAATCAAGACAGCTTATTATTATAAGAACAGACACAAAGATCAAGGGAATAAAATAGAGAAATCAGGAATAGACCCACACATATATATCCAACTGATTTTTTTTATAATTTTATTACATCATAAATGTGTACATTAGTGCAATCATGGGGCACAATGTGCTGACTTCATATACAATCTGAAATATTTTCATCAAACTGTTAAACATAGCCTTCATGGCATTTTCTTAATCACTATAT
>CAUYON010002840.1:0-17953 GCA_963573935.1 Arctocebus calabarensis | reverse complement strand
TGTACACTACAGAATACTATTCAGCCATTAAAAAAGATGGAGACTTTACATCCTTTTTGTTAACCTGGATGGAGGTGGAACACATTATTCTTAGTAAAGCATCACAAGAATGGAGAAGCATGAATCCTATGTACTCTCTCTCTATATATATTTTTTAATAGAGACAGAGTCTCACTTTACTGCCCTCGGTAGACTGCCATGGTGTCACACAGCTCACAGCAACCTCCAACTCCTGGGCTTAGGTGATTCTCTTGCCTCAGCCTCCTGAATAGCTGGGACTATAGACACCTGCCACAACGCCCAGCTATTTGTCTGTTTTGCAGTTTGGCTGAGGCTGGGTTTGAACCCGCCACCTTCAGTATATGGTGAGCCACAGGTGCCGCCCTGAAGATTAGTTTTTTAAAAAAATAAAAGTAATTCTTGTTCTACCAGACTCCCAGTCCTTAGAAGTGATAGTGTTTAGTCCCTTCCATTGTAAGTGACTATAGAAGTGTGTGTGTGTGTGTGTGTATGTGAAAGAGAGAGAGAGAGAAATGGTTGTACATTTCCTTTATTTTATTATTTTTTTGAGATAGGGTCCCACTTTGTTGCCCAGGCTAAGGTGTCTTCATAGCTCACTGCAATCTCAAACTCCTCGGTCCAAGCGAACTTCCTGCCTCAACCTCCTGAGTAGCTGGGACTACAGGTGTGTGGCACCACACCTGGCTAATTTTTCTAGTTGTTTTCTTTTTTTTTTGCAGTTTTTAGCTGGGGCTGGGTTTGAACCCGCCACTTCCAGCATATGGGGCCAGTGCCCTACCTGTTTGAGCTACAGGCACCGCCCTAGTTTTTTTTTTTTAAATTTTTTATTAAATCATAATTTTGTATATTGATACATTTATGAGGTTCAGGGTACTGCTTCAATATTTAATATGAAATTCTTACATTGAACTAAGTAACACATTGATCACAATTATACTAATTAATAGTTTTGAAATGTACCATTGCATCATGCACATTAGGTGAGTTCCTCTCAAATACCCTCTCACCTCCCATATCCCCCCTCCCATCCCCTATTTCTCCTCTTTCCTTCTACTTTCTGGCCTGTAGTTACATTTTGCCATTCATATGAGTGTGTAGGTGGTAATTTTTCTAGTTTTTGTAGAGATAGGTTTTGCCCTATTGCTCAGGCTTGAAACACCTGGCCTCAAACACATCTGATCACTTTCGGCCTTCCAAAGTGCTAGGATTACAGGTGTGAGACAGTGGATTTGGCTGCCTTTATTATTTTTATAGAGCTGGGATCATACCATACATTTTGTTCTTTTCTCTTTTTTGCTTGTCATATCATGGCTACCTTTCACTGTCAGCATAATCTGCCTTAGTCTTTACGGTTACACATGGTATTCATAGTATTATGTTGTATAGGTATGCTGTAAATTGTTTAACCAGTCCTCTCTCAATGTATATTCATAGTCATTTCCAGATGTCTACTACTACAGTAAATGTTCTGCATAAACCTTTTGACATATTTGTAAATCTACAGTAAATGTTCCTAAAAGTAGAATTGCTGGGTCAGGTAGTATTTTAAATTCCGATAACTGTGAAATCAGCTACAGAGAAACTTTGGTACCTCTCTTTGGAACAGTGGCATAAATATTTTAAAATGAAGTTTGAACTGATTTGTTTACCCAGATCCATAGCAAACCACATAAATTTGCTGAATCTGTAACCAAAACAGCAACATTTCAGTAAACTATGAACAGACCCGAAGGATGCTGAAAGCCATGTAAACGTTCCACCAGCTGGAATAGAAGTCAAACCAAGCTAATTTTAGAAACTATCTACAACTAGAAAAAATAAACCTGATTCTTTTTTTAAATTGTGATAAAGTATACATAACAAAATTCACTTTTTTAACCTTTTTTTTTTTTTTTTGTAGAGACAGTCTTGCTGTATTGCCCTTGGTAGAATGCAGTGGTGTCACACTGCTCACAGCAACCTCCAACTCCTGAGCTTAGGCGATTCTCTTGCCTCAGCCTTCCGAGTAGCTGGGACTACAGGCGCCCGCCACTACGCCTAGCTAATTAACCATTTTTTAGTATACAATTCAGTGACATCTAGTATATCTACACTGTTATGCAACTTACACCTGAATCTCAATTTCTAATCACTAAACTGAACTGATGCCAATTTAATTTTCATTTCATAAAAGCCCTGATTGATTCAAGTGTCATTCGGGTGATATAAAAGTGCTAACCCAGGAGGATCCAGGATTTGCAGGGCTAGAGCCAGGAGCAGGGCCACACTGTGAAGTGGGTGAAGCTTATGATTTATTTTCCCTGTTAGTGTACTCTTTTCCTCCATGTTTCCTCTTGCTCTGCTAGTATTTGTATCATTAAAAAATTTTTTTTCTTTGAAACAGAGTTTCATTTTGTTACCCTCGGTAGAGTGCCGTGGCATTGTAGCTCATAGCAACCTTAAACTCTCGGGCTTGAGCGATTCTCTTGCCTCAGCCTCCCAAGTAGCTGGGACTACAGGAGTCCACCACAATGCCCAGCTATTTTTAGAGACAGGCTCTCACTTTGGCTAAGGCTAGTCTCTAACCTGTGAGCTCAGGAAATCCACCCGCCTCTACCTCCCAGAGTGTTAGGATCACAGGCGTGAGCCACTGTGCCCCACTCCTTTCTTTTTCATTAAAAAAAAATTTTTTTTTGAGACAGACTCTCACTATGTTGCCTTGGTAGAGTGCCGTAGCGTCACAGCTCACAGCAATCTCAAACTCTTGGGCTTAAGTGATTCTCTTGCCTCGGCCTCCCAAATAGCTGGGACTATATGCGCCTGCCCCAACACCTGGTTATTTTTTGGTTGTGTTGTCATTGTTATTAGCAGGACCAGGCCAGGCTTGGACCCACCAGCCTCAGTGTACGTGGCAGGCACCCTACTCACTGAGCTATGGGCGCTGAGCCTTAAAAATATTGTTTAGGGGTGGTGCCTGTGGCTCAGTGGGTAAGGTGCCGGCCCATTTACTGTGGGTGGTGGGTTCAAACTACAACAAAAAAATAGCTGGGCATTGTGGCGGGTGCCTGTAGTCCTAGCTACTTGGGCAGCTGAGGCAGGGGAATTGCCTAAGCCCAGAAATTGGAGGTTGCTGTGAGCTGTGTGACACCACGGCACTCTACCGAGGGCGATAAAGTGAGACTCTGTCTCTATAAACAAACAAACAACAACAACAAATATATATATATATTTAGAGACAGGGTCTTGCTTTGTCATCCAGGCTGGAATCCAGTAGCGTAATCATAGCTCACAGCAACCTAAAACTTCTGGGCTCAGTGGGTCCTCCTACCTCAGCCTCCTGAGTAGCTAGGATAACAAGAGCAAACTATTGCACCTGGCTTTAGTATTTATATTTTTTAAGTAAAATTTTGAAAAGAGATGATATAGTTGATATTTTAGGTAGAAGGGGCCAATTGTTTTGTCAAGACTCACTTGGTCCAGCCAGAATGGCAGAGAGGTCTGTGCATATGGAGGATGACACCTGTCTTATCTTCTTTCTTGCAAGAGATAGTATAAACTTTGAGCTGCCGTTGCTACTCCATGACACCAAAATACCCCACTGCAAAAACCAAAAGCCAATAGCAAAAGTGACCAACAGCAAATGCCACCACCACCTCTCTTTATGAGGACAAAAAAAGCCTTACCTTGTCAGCCATCTAATTGCTCAAATCAGAAACATGAACTCACCACTACACTCTTCCTTGACCCTTACATACAAATCAGGTTCTGTAGACTCCATCTCCGTAGCATCCTGCACACGTCCATTTCTTGCCAGAACTACTACAGTAGCTCCTAACTGGTCTCCCTATCTTCTAGTTCTCTGCCCAGCTTTGAGTGTTCCGTTTGAAAGGTCTGTTGCTCCCCAGCTTTAAAACTACAAATGGCGAGCGGCACCTGTGGCTCAGTAGATAGCTCGCCGGCCCCATAGTCTGAGGGTGGTCAGTTCAAACCCGGCCCTGTCCAAACTGCAACAAAAAGCTGGGCGCTGTGGCAGGCGCCTGTAGTCCCAGCTACACGGGAGGCTGAGGCAAGAGAATTGCCTAACCCCAGGAGTTGGAGGTTGCTGTGAGCTGTGATGCCATGGCACTCTACTGAGGGCGATAAAGTAAGATTCTGTCTCTACCAAAAAAAAAAAAAAAACGCTACAAATGGCTTCCTTTGTCCTGTGGTTACAGTCCATACTCTTAGACATACTTTACAAGATTTAAGGATCTGCGGGTCTTCTTGTATTCCCTGCCTTATAACTTCAGCTACTCTGAACTTGTCCCTGGTTCTCCCGGTTTTCCTACCCTATCCTTTTGTCTAGCTTAGACCCACTGTCTGTTCCATGTGTTTGTTCCATCTCATCTTTCCCCAAGGTGGCTGCCTGGTGCACCACATGTCCCCCTCCATCTCCTCTCAGTGCTGTGCTCTCCAGGGCCCTGCCTACCCAATCGTGGCACATGCTTACAGTGTTGGCTTTTCCTGGTTAATTAACTCCCACTAGACTGTAAGCCCCTTGAAAGTAGGAACCTCGTCTCTTTGGTTTCTATTTGTGTCCCCATGCCTGACACATAGAAATACTTGCCTGAAAGCATGTGACAGTGAGTCAGTGACTCTCAGGGGATTGTTCTGGGCTAGCTTTCTACTGTAGTTAGCTGATTTTTCTTAGACTTGAGGCACTAAAACTGATAAGATTGCCAGAGCCTGCTAAAGACTATATAGATTATCAGTTAAAAACCAAGGAAGGGGCTCAGCGCCTGTGGCTCAAGCGGCTGAGGCACCAGCCACATACACCTGAGCTGGCGGTTTAGAATTGAGCTTGGCCCGCCAAACAACAATGACGGCTGCAACCAAAAAATAGCCGGGCATTGTGGAGGGCACATGTAGTCCAGCTACTTGGGAGGCTGAGGCAGGAGAATTGCTTGAGCCCAGGAGTTGGAGGATGCTGTTGAGCTGAGATGCACAGCACTCTACCCAGGGCCACAGCTTGAGGCTCTGTCTCAAAAAAACCCCCCAAAAAACCAAGGAAGGGCTGGACACAATGGCTCATGTTTGTACTCCCAGCACTTTGGGAGGCCAAGGAAAGAGAATCACTTGAAGCAAGGAGTTTAAGACATGCCTGTGCAGCATAGTGAGACCCCATCTCTAAGGAAAAAAAAAAATTGGACTCATACTGTACATGTTGTTCTGTAATCTGAGATAAGAAGAATTAAATGGAAGAAAATATTTTGTCCTGGGAGATAGATGACCCTGAGGCCTTGGCCTCTCCAAACTGACAAAAACAGATTAGATCATCTTGGATCCTTTATTCTAAGATAGTCAGCCAATCACCCTGGCCCCTAAACTTACACTGGTCCATGCCCAGAGGTTATCTCCTTTGTATATTCTCTTTGTACTGTGTAGACTAATGCCCAGGGCCCAGTGAGCTCTGGAAAAAATGTGTAATGCTAAGTTATGGGAGCTAAGCCAGGTAGCCCAGGGTCTCGTGTGCTGTCCTGTTCTGTTGAGTAGTGGGGCACCCTGTGGGTGGATGTTAATAGCAGCCGAGCTGGGGTGTCAGGCTCTGGCAGGTGGCTTCTCACACACGGCAGTAAACTGCTTATCTCATGGAAACTTGCTTGTCTACTCCCCACAGAAGAAGCTGGATCTGTGACCTGAAGAATATGATGTAAAAGCCTTTTGTTGTCTTCCTCTGTCTCTATTTCTCTTCATAACCCCTTTTTTTCCACTATAGCAAAGTACCCACGTTTGTTCGAATGTTGGCCCCTGAGGGAGCCCTGAATATACATGAAAAAGCGTGGAATGCCTACCCTTATTGCAGAACCGGTGAGTGCGGACTTGGCTAGAAGGTGGAATATGGACTCCTAGGTAGAAGAAGCTATTGGCAGGTTTGCCAAGGGGTGGGGGTGCTTCTGGGCTTTGTGTCTCACAGTCATTTTCCAGATTAAGTCAGTGAAAGGATGAGGTTAAGGGCTTCCTTTGAGCTGGTGGTGAGAATCAGTTTTGTCCAGCGCAATTTATTAGTCACGGGAAGTCATGGCCTGAGGTAGCTCAGAACCAGCTCTTTTATTTGAGGATGGTGTGGTCATTTTGATTGTTTTTACTGATTACAAAAGTAATGCCCTCTGTATACATTTTGGAAAATAAACAAAAACAGAGGAAAATAATCATCTGTGATTCTATCATTTTAGTATTTTTTTCGAGTCTTTTTTAATGCATACACACACACACACACACACATCCCCAGACACATTTTTCTAGACAAAATTTATGTGGTTACTGATTTGTAAATTGCTCATTTTTCTTCAGTAAATGGAGAACATTTTCACTATATAGTGTGGTACTTTCAAAAATTAATGACTGTATAGTATCCTATCATATGAATTTCCTGTGAGCTTTTAAAACCATTCTCTTATTGTTAGATACTGACATTTCACATTTTAATGTGATAAATTTGAAAATTCTTGAAAAGCAGCACGGAGATCTAGGACACTTGAGAGAGATAGTCATAGGATGGGGACTGTAGAGTGACCTGCCTGCTTTGGGGAAGGACCAGGCCGACCAGGCCCTTGGGGAAAAGCTGAAATAAGCCCAATTTTTGGTGACAAAGGATTTAGAAGCAGCACATGTTATGTACACATGGAGTGTGCATGGTGGAATCTTTGGTGGGATTGTGGGGGATGTCATTGCTAAGAGCTTATGCTGAACCAGCATGTTCTATAGTTGAGGTTAGAGGTGGACTTAGTTTCTTAAATTTAGCCAGTTATCTTTTTCAAGTTTCTGGAAATAAAAGATTTCAACCTCCACAGAAAACTTTTTATCCTAGTCTAGACATTCTGGGATTCCTTTTCAGTATCTTAGACTCTTAGTTTTCTAAGGTTCCTAGGTTTTGAGGGCCATCTAGGGGTGGAACTCTTGGAGGGGCCACTTTAGTGCTGACTCATAACCCCAAGGGCTCCCTAGAGGGCCCCTGGAAATTGACCTTTCCTCCAGCCAACCTCTATCTGTTGGCACAGTCTTGGCTCTGGGATCCTCCTTCCAGCCTACACCTATACTGCTTCACTTGCTTTATTTGTTGGGACCTGACACTCCCTAGATTGTATCTGATGAGGAAGTGATCCTTACATGACTCATGTGATCCTCGTCCTGTGGACTTTGGGAATGACCAAAGTTCAGAATACAGAGTCATTGCTCTTTCTAGCCCTCAGTGGCCCTACACAGGTTCAAGAACCTTGTATTAGGAGATATACATTCATAGGTGGAACCTGGGATGTGTAACACTTAAGTGTTTTATTGCTGTAACTGAAAATGCAAACATCACTACGCTCTAAGCATTAGGCAGGAAGCTGTTAAATTCTTGGAAATGAGGCTGGCACATACATTCTTAAAAGATAGTGTGCAGTGCGGCCGGGTGTGTCTGGTCTACGGCCAAAGGTGAATTTTTTTGATGTCTAAGAGAGTTGCAGTGAGCATGCATTGTAAAAACCGTAGCCAACTTGGCATAAAGGAAGCAGACAGATAGGATGGACATCTGCGTGCCTGGGCAGGTTCTGGGTACACAGCTTATGCCGACTGAGAGATGCCCCCGTCCTCTGTGCAATTCTGGGGAGTGTGCGCTGCAGCTGATGTGGGCATTTTTCTACACGTCAGATGTTAGTTCACATGTTGATCCTTGACCAAAAGAAAAATATGCTTTCTAAATACTTCATGAAGAGGAGAGGGGTGGGGGTAGGGAGGTTGGTTTCTTCAATGGGTGCTGACCTCATATCAGGATCCACCTCCTGCAGAATGAATATATAGAATATTAGATCTGTTCAGTTAGAACTTACTTATTTATTTATTTATTTATTTATTTATTTATTTTTGAGACAGAGCCTCAAGCTGTCACCCTGGACAGATTGCTGTGGCATCACAGCTCACAGCAATCTCCAATCCCTGGGCTCAAGCGAGTTTCCTGCCTCTGCCTCCCAAGAAGCTGGGACTACAGGCGCCCACCACAATGCCCGGCCATTTTTTGGTTGCAGGCGTCATTGTTGTTTGGCAGGCCAGGACTAGATTCGAACCCGCCAGCTCAGGTGTACGTGGTTGACGCCTTAGCCCGTTGAGCCAGAGGTGCTGAGCCAGAACTTGGCTTTTTTAAAATAAGAAATGTGAACAGGGCTCGGCCCTGTAGCTCAACGGGCAAAAAATAAAAAATAAATTTCTAAAAAAAAAAGAAAGAAAGAAATGTGAACAGGCAAGGAACTTTCCAGTTCCCTCTGAGGGTTGATGAGAGAGTTAGTTCAGACACCTTAGCTTGGCCTAAGAAGGTCAAAGTTTGAGGTGAGATGGATAAAGCAGCATGGAGTAAAATTGTCCCCATGTTTTGTAAAGCTCTAACCTTATTCTGAGTGGGATAAAAACAGATTTGTGATACCTTACTCATTATTAACTCTTTCTGTTCTCTCTCTCTCTTTTTTTTTTTTTTTTGCAGTTTTTGGCCAGGGCTGGGTTTGAACCCGCCACCTCCGGCATATGGGGCTGGTGCCCTACTCCTTTGAGCCACAGCCAATAGAAACTCGAGCATTAGTAGACTGTGGAGTTCTAGTCCACGGTCATCCCTTGGTCTCCCCTAAACCTCAGGGTGCCTGTGGATTACCATTCTCAGCTGGTAGTTTCCCAACGTGCCTCCCCCCTCACTCTGGCTGCCTCTTCTACCTGACCATACTTCCTTTCCTTTAAGAGTGGTCATCCTGGTCGAGTGTAATGGCTTGAGCCTGTGATCCCAGCTATCTGGGAGGCTGAGGCAGGAGGAAATATTTCCGCCCTTTTTCTGTTCTCTTAATTTATTTCTCTGTCTCTTTTTGTCTTGAAGCTGATGGGCTGGGACACTAGGAGAGGGTAAGATGGGGGATGGTCTGTGAAAGAAACTGGGACAAGGAAAGCAGTGTTTCTGTTTTTCCTTCCACCTCTCCCTCAAACCTTAACTTGCTGGATATAGTATCACTAAGCCAGCTTTTCAGAAACCTTGTTAGTCTTATTTGGAAAGCTGCAGAGAGTTTCCAGAGGCTTTTCCAGTGTACCCCAAGGTTGCAGTTTGAGGAAAAGGGAATGCTGTGAATGCAGAGGTGTTTGGGAGAGGCGGAGAAGTGTAGGGAAGGTTTGGGGAAGATGATTTTGGTCATCTAAGTTGGCATTAAAGGTCAGAGAGGGTCATCACCCTGATGGGTTCAGACGCCCTATTGGTCAGAATTGAGTGGATCAATTTCTCACAAAGACTAATGTATATAAACTCCCAGAGATAGTCTTTTGAAGTTTTACTATAATGCAGAGTTACTAATGAAACCAGATATGCCTATTTGCTGATCAGGACATTCTGATGCATTCTTTTACCTGGGATGCCAAAGTATAAAAAGAAAGCCACAATGTTAGGTTGGTGCCCATAGCACAGTGGTTATGGCGCCAGCCACATACACAGAAGGTGGCTGCTTTGGACCCAGCCCAGGCCAGCTAAACAACTGCAACCAAAAAATAGCCAGGCATTGTGGCGGGCGCCTGTAGTCCCAGCTACTTGGGGGGGCTGAAGCAAGAGAATCACTTAAGCCCAATAGTTGGAGAGTGCTGTGAGCGGTGATACCACAGCACTCTACCAAGGGTGACACAGTGAGATTCTGTCTCAAAAAAATAGATAAAAATAAAATAAAATGTTGGATGGCGCTTGTAGCTCAGTGGGTAGGGCACCGGCCACATGCACCAGCGCTGGTGGGTTTGAACCCAGCCCTGGCCTGCTAAAAAAAAAAGAGAGAGCCACCATGTAGTGAAAAATGTCCATTTTGTTAAGTGATCAGATTCTTGTGTCCATTGATCAGCACATTCTGTCCTGACAGGGTCCAGACTAGAAGGAGAGGGCTTCTTAGAGGATGTGGATTCAAAATAAGGTGAATATGGTTAGTTGGGCAAGCTTAATGGCTAGTGTCATCAAACCAGAGCAGGCTGACACTGCTGCCTCCACTCTAGGGATAAAGCTGCTAAGCATGCCACATACACAGGTCAGGGCTCCTGCTCCAGGACAGTGCTGGAGAATTTCTGCCAAAGTCCTGGACTTCCCTTTGAGATATTATACCCATCATTTCCTTTTTCTTTTTTTTGTTTGTTTGTTTTGTAGAGACAGTCTCACTTTATGGCCCCAGCCTCCCGAGTAGCTGGGACTACCGGCACTCGCCACAATGCCCGGCTATTTTTCTGTCTTTGCAGTTCGGCCAAGGCTGGGTTTGAACCCGCCACCTTCGGTGTATGGGGCCAGTGCCCTACTCGATGAGCCACAGGCGCTGCCCTCATTTCCTTTTTTAACACGGGTTTCTTCAAGCTGATAACAGGATAGTTTTTTCAGTAGAGGCCTTTTAGTTACAAGTATCTTTTATTGGGTTTGAGGAAATTGCTGATAGTCTTTTGGGTTATTTTCGTACATGGTAGATCTTATATTTCAACTTTTCCTCATTTCAGTGTCAGTGGCAACCTTAGTTTCAGTTTGAGTTACAGAGTTTGTCAGCCCCATATAAACATGGCAATGTGGCATCCATCAGAAATTGAGATAGCTCCTAAATTCAGAGGGTACAGTATGAACTAGACCTTTGTCAGGAGAGCTAGTCCGTTCCCCAGTGACATGAGAGCTGCAGTCATTTTCTCTGTTAAATAATTGAACTGTGCTTTCCGAGGGGTTCCCGTTACAATGAGTAGGAGTATAGAGCGTGAGAGGTTTGGTTACAGTGAGGAGGATGCAGAGGACAGATAGACAGTGCCTGGCCTAAGGGGCCCTGCTGTATGCCCTCATGGGTGGGGAGTGGGGGCATGCTGGTCAGGCTCTGATGGCAGAGTGATGGGTTGCAATGCCTCAGCTGATGACAGCTGGTCCCTTTCCTTGCCCCACTGGAAAGAAGCCTAAGAAGCCCATAGTGGCATTGCATTAATTAAAATGTCATATTTGGTCTTTGGGAATGTTACAAGGATTTGTACACTGAAGTACTTCTGATTTACTGAGGCTTGGAAGTGACTATGGATAAGCTACAGGGAACAGAGAATCCTGCCATTCATGGTCTCTAGGGGTGGAGGGGACGGATATTTCTTCATCCTCATTAATCTTTTTCTCTCTTCTTTCCATGTCCTTGCCTTGGAGCAGTTATTACAGTAAGTATTCTTGGGAGGGAGAGGGGAGTAAATTGTAGGTTCAGCCCCTATAGCTCAGTGGTTAGGGCCCTGGCCCCATACACCAAGGCTGGCGAGTTTGAACCCGGCCTGGGCCTGCTAAACGACAATGACAACCGCAACAACAACAACAAAAAAAAATACTCGGGCATTGTGGCCAGCACCTGTAGTCCCAGCTACTTGGGAGGCTGAGGCAAAAGAATCGCTTAAGCCTTAGACTTTGAGGTTGCTGTGAGCTGTGACGCCACGGCACTCTACCAAGGGCGACACACTGAGACTGTCTCAAAAAAAAAAAAAAAAAAGAAAAGGAGAAATAAAAGTGTACCTACACTTCTTACATTCTCTTTCCCCTGGGTGATGTTTGGAGTTATTGAGACTAAATCCTTTCAGTCCTATGAGGAACTTATTAACTGACGTATCCACCTCCTGCTTTAAGCTGCGGGCATGTGGCTTTATCAGGTGCATCCTGTGGGTCCTACATGTACAGAATAGCTTGAGGCTCCTCCAACCCCACCCCAGCTCATGCCTTCTCAGGGTTGTAAGAAATTTGAATTCAGCTGACCTGATTGACATCCCTTCCCTGTTTGGGCATCTGTTGATCCCACTGAACACTGACCTTTGGCTATCCTCTGTCAGTGTCCCTCTTCTACACCCTTCATCATACTTATCCAGTGCCTGGTACTTGTAAATGTAAACAGTTTCTGGGGAACTAATTCCTACTGAGAAGCTCATGGGTTAATGCATTCCTCCTTGAGTAATTCCAATTTTTTAGAAGCAGCAACGGAGGGAGACAGTAGTTAGCAGGAAGGGTTGAATTGCTGAGAAGAGAACTTCAGGCCTCAGCAAAAGGCTAGATTGGAGGAAAAGAGCTACAGTAATTATTTTTGGTGCATTAGGAAATCTTCCTGTGCTCTTTCCACACTACTGATTAACCATTTGTATGCTGTGCATAAAAGTATAGTAGAGCAGTTAAATGTGTGGATTTTGAAATCCAACCAGGCTGTTTTTGAGACTCAGCTTTGGACATGTCACCTAACTTATTTGAACTTCACCTTCCTCACCTGTAAAATAAGGGTGATTTCCGTAGACTTCACAGGTAGGTTAAATGGGATAATGCATGCCTTGCATATTGTGGGCTTCTAGTCAGGTTAGCTGTGATTATAAGGCAGGCTGGACCCCCTTGATTGCCTGTGATCTAGTAATGGGCGTTGCTTAATTTCTGTGAGCCTGGTGACATTAAGGTATTTTTTACCTCCCATCTTTCAGAATGAGTACATGAAAGAAGACTTTCTGATTAAAATTGAGACCTGGCACAAACCAGATCTTGGCACCCAGGAGAATGTAAGTAGTACTTCCCAAGAACCCCCAGGACTTCCAGACCCCAGAGTGGGGTACTAAGGCTGTGCCCTGTAGCTTCTCCAGGCAATAGACTATGCTTAGACTTGTTTTATCAGCGTAGGATTGCTCTGTCTCTGATTTGCAAACTGTGATCTCCAGGACAATCTTCATACTGCTTTAGTTGGTCTAAAATGCAGTTCCTGACACAGAAGGGCTGTATTTCTTTTTCCTTAGAAATCAGGTCTCACTCTCCCAGACTGGAATACACTTAACTGATCATAGCTCACTGCAACTTCAAACTCCTGGGCTCAAGCAAACCTCCTTCATTAGCCACCCAAGTAGTTAGGGCTTCAGGGATGTGCCACCACACCCAGATAATTTTTTTTTTTTAATTTTCTGCAGAGACAGAGTCTTACTATGTTGCCTTGGCTAGTGTCAAACTCCTGGCCTCAATCGATCCTCCCACCTCAGCCTCCTAAAGTCAAAATGCTAGGATTATAAGGATTAACCACCTTGCCTGGCCTGAGTTTTTTTTTTGTTTTATTTTTTTTTTGAGACAAAGGTTTACTTTGTTGCCCATGGTAGAGTGTCATGGCATTATAGCTCACAGCAACCTCAAACTCTTGGACTCAAGTGATTCTCTTGTCTCAGCCTCCCATGTAGCTGAGACTACAGGCGTCCACCACAACACCTGTCTATTTTTAGACATGAGGTCTCTCTCTGGCTCAGGCTGGCTGGCCTCAATTTTGATTTTGTTTGTTTGTTTGTTTTTTGAGACAGAGCCTCAAGCTGTCACCCTGGTTAGAGTGCTGTTGCATCACAGCTCACAGCAACCTCCAACTCCTGGGTTTACGTGATTCTTTTGCCTCAGCCTCCTAAGTAGCTGGGATTACAGGCGTCTGCCACAACGCCTGGCTATTTTTTGTTTATAGTTGTCACTGTTGTTTAGCAGGCCCAGGCCAGGCTGGAACTTGCCAGCCTTGGTGTATGTGGCCAGTACCCTACTCATTGAGCCATGGGCACCAGGCTCTCAATTTTGATTTTTAACAAAGATTTATATATTCATTTTTCTTGGTTTTGATGTTTTTATTTAATTTTAAATTTTTTTTTTTTTAGAGACAGGAACTGTATTAGAACAATATCAAAATTACAGTTTCCCAGCCTGAGCCACAGTGAGACCTCATCTCTGAAAATAGCCGAGCATAGTGGTGGGCACCTATAGTCTCAGTTAGTCTGGAGGCTTGAGGCAAGAGAATGATTTGAGCCCAAGAGTTTGAGGTTGCCATGAGATATGATGCCATGACACTCTACCAAGGGCAACAAAGTGAGACTCTGTCTCAAAAAAAAAAAAAAATCAAAATTTCTTAGAGCACAATTTTTACAGTAAGTCTCAAAATTTAGAATGTATCCTTTTATCCCCAGGAATTTATTAGTTATTTTTACACATGTGTGAAATAACATATATGCAAGGAGTTTGATTCATTGAAGCATTCTTTTGTGTGGCCGAGATTAAAAGCATCATCAGGGCTGGGTATGATGGCTCACACTTGTAGTCCTAGAACTTTCTTTTTTTTTGAGACAGAGCCTCAAGCTGTCATGCTGGATAGAGTGTTGTGGCATCACAGCTTAAGGCAATCTCCAATTCCTGGGCTCAAGCGAGTCTCTTGCCTCCGCCTCCCAAGTAGCTGGGACTACAGGCGCCCACCACAACGCCTGGCCATTTTTTGGTTGCAGCCGTCATTGTTGTTTTGGCGGGCCGGGCTGGATTCGAACCCGCCAGCTCAGGCGTACGTGGCTGGCGCCTTAGCCCGCTGAGCCACAGACGCTGAGCCAAATCCTAGAACTTTCGAAAGCCAAAGTAGGAGAATTACTTGAGTCCAGGAGTTTGAGATCAGCTTGGACAACAAAGGGACCACATCTTTACAAAAAATAAAAAAGTTAGCCAGGCATGGTGCTGCATATCTGTAGTCCTGCCTACTTTATGAGGGGGAGGCAAGAGGATCACTTAAACCCAGAAGTTTAGGAGGGTAAGTTAAGAGGATCGCTTGAACCTAGGAGTTTGAGGTTGCTGTGAGCTATGAAACTAGAGCACTCTACTCAAGATGACAGAATGAGATTAAGTAGGGCGCTAGACCCATATGCTGGAGGTGGTGGGTTCAAACCCAGCCCCGGCTAAAAACTGCAAAAAAAAAAAAAAAAGGAAAAAAAGAAAAACAGTAGGGAACAGTCTTTAAGATACAATGTTTGGAGGCTCGGGGCCTGTGTCTCAACAGGCTAAGGCGCCAGTCATGTACACCTGAGCTAGCGGGTTCGAATCCATCCTGGGCCCGCCAAACAACAATGACGGCTGCAACCAAAAAATGGCCAGGCGTTGTGGTGGGCGCCTGTAGTCCCAGCTACTTGGGAGGCTGAGGCAGGAGACTTGCTTGCTTGAGCCCAGGAGTTGGAGGTTGCTATGAGCTATGATGCCATGGCACTCTATCCAGGGTGACAGCTTGAGGCTCTTTCTCAAAAAAAAAAAAAAAAAAAAAAAAAATACAATGTTTGGTGAAAAAAGCAAGATATGAAACAGTATATATACATATATATGCTACCATTTGTATTTATTTATTTATTTATTTTTTGTGGCAGATTCTCACTTTATGGCCCTTGGTAGAGTGGCGTGGCCTCATAGCTCACAGCAACCTCAAACTCTTGGGCTCAAGCAATTCTCTTGGCTCAGCTTCCCAAGTAGCTGGGACTACAGGTGCCCCCCACCCCAACGCTTGGCTATTCTTAGAGACGGAGTCTTGCTCTGGCTCAGTCTGGTCTCAAACCTGTAAGCTCAGGCAATCCACCCACTCCCAGAGTACCGGGATTATAGGCATGAGCCACTGCGCCCGGCCCTTATATATATATTTTTTAATCTATGCTCATGGATGTTTGTGCATGTGTAGAAGCTGGTAGCCATGGCTGTTAGTTAGGTGGGGGACTGAGGAATAAACAAGAGGAAGTTATTCTTTATTGTATTCTTTTGCACATTTTGAATTTGTGTCATAATTTTGCATTATGTGCATGTACATCCTGTTCACCATAAACTCTATACAGTTGAGCAGGCAACATCTCCAAAAGTGTTTAGAATATTTACAAAGGGGAACATAAGGAAACAATGTAATTGTTTTGTGTAGCCGTGAGTGTGTTTTGACCTGTAGAAATGATACTTAGCCTGAAAAATCAAGAGCATGTGTTCTCAAATTTACATCTACTTAAATGAAGATCCAGATGAGTGTGGTGATGCAGGCGGTAGTCCCAGGTATTTGGGAGGCTGAAGCAGGAGGGTTGCTTGAGTCCAGAAGTCTGAAGCTACACTGTACTGTAGGCATACCTGTGAATAGTAGCCACTACACTCCAGCTTGGGTGATATAGTGAGATCCTTAAAAAAAATCCATTCTCCGGGTGGCACCTGTGGCTTATCGAGTAGGGCGCCGGTCCCATATACTGAAGGTGACGAGTTCAAACCCTCCCTCGGCCAAACTGCAAAAACAGAAAAATAGGTGGGTGTTGTGGCGGGCGCCTGGAGTCCCAGCTACTAGGGAGGCTGAGCAAGAGAATCACCTAAGCCCAGGAGTTGGACTTTGCTGTGAGCTGTGTGATGCCATGGCACTCTACCAAGGCCGATAAAGTGAGACTCTGTCTCTACCAAAAAGAAAAAAATCCATTCTCCCATTCCTTTGGGTAATTTTGCATTGTCAGTCTTTAGCAGTAGGAATTTCACATGGATGGCTCTGAGGATAGACATTCTGAGGTGTCCATTGGGGGAAAAGGGTGCTTTGTAGCTTATTAAAAAACTACACAGCAAGGGCAGTGCCTGTGGCTCAAAGGTGTAGGGTGTCAGCCCATATACTGGAGGTGGTGGGTTCAAACCCAGCCCTGGCCAAAAACTGCAAAAAACCCCAAACAAACAAACAAACAAAACTACACAGTGGTTCCCCTTCTTCCTGCAGGTGCATAAACTGGATCCTGAGTCATGGAAACATGTGGAAACCATATATATAGACATTGCAGATCGAAACCAAGTACTTAGCAAGGTAGGAACTATTTCAAGCTGTGAGTGGTTTTTGAGATGTAGAAATGACTTTTAAGTATTAGAGAAAACTGGGAACTGTATCAAATTTGGCTCAAAAGGAAATTCCCTCTGGTGTGGTGTTTGTTTTATTTTTAAAGTTAGTGTTAAAAGTTCTCTTGGCTCAAGATGGGATACTACCATAAAAATAGTAGCCTAAATTTGTGCCTCCAAAAGCTTCTGGAAATTATATTTAGTCCTACTAAAAGGCTGCTTGGCTTGAAAAGTCAGAGCACTAATTCCCAAATTTTATTTTTCTAACCCGGTATTTAAAAAACATTTATTGCCTGCCTGTTGCGTTTGAAATACTCACTTAGGTTCTCTGGGTTCCAGGTGAGAATGTATGAAAAGACAGCCCCCCCCCTCCCGGCCTACCTTCAAAAAGTTGGTGGTGACTTTTTAGAGTAACAAACATTGCCTTAGGTACCTAGAAGAGGACAGCCCAAAGCTAGACCAGAATCTGGGTGAGAATAGGGACTAGATCTGCCTTGCTTGTTTACTGGTAAGCTCCCAGAAATTATCTTTTCGATGAATTAGAGGATTAGATACCCCTTCATTCATTACTATTCTTATTGGACAGAGGCCTGTTGGGATTAGGAAATAGGAATTTAACTCTCTGCCCATTGATAGGGAATAAGTTTTGCTCTTTTTATTTCAGGGGTGTGAGATACCCTCACATACCTCATTCCTGTGGTCACTCTGTGCACTTAAGATATTTTGATTTGGGTGGTGCCTGCGGCTCGAAGGAGTAGGGCACTGGTCCCATATACTGGAGGTGGTGGGTTCAAACTGGGCCACAGCCAAAAAACTGCAAAAAAAAAAAAAAAAAAAAGATATTTCGATTGGTACAATTCCAAAAATATAAGAAAACCATCTTGGTCTTCTTTGCCTAATATCCCTACCCCCAACCTTGAAAGGTTGGTGGATTTTTCAGAAAACTTTTTTTTTTTTTTGAGACAGAGTCTTACTGTATCACCCTCAGTAGACTGATATGGCATCACAGCTCACAACAACCTCAAACTCTTGGGTTTAAGAGATTCTCTTGGCTCAGCGCCTGTGGCTCAGTGGGCGAAGGCGCCAGTCACGTACACCTGAGCTGGCGGGTTCGAATCCAGCCCAGCCCGCCAAACAAAAATGACAGCTGCAACCAAAAAATGGCCAGGCGTTGTGGCTGGCGCCTGTGGTCCCAGCTACTTGGGAGGCGGAGGCAAGAGACTCGCTTGAGCCCAGGAATTGGAGGTTGCTGTGAGCTGTGATGCCACAGCACTATCCAGGGTGACAGCTTGAGGCTCTGTCTCAAAAAAAAAAAAA